>JASJFT010000352.1:8135-28409 GCA_030770425.1 Darksidea phi | reverse complement strand
AACAAAACAACGCGCATGAAGAACCCGTCCGGTTGATAAACATTCCCCAACCAGCGATCGCGTGGCTGAGCTGGGCACCATTCGGCGACGCTTGGAGATGAAGGCGTGCACGCGCCACAACCCCCAATTCACCCCAAGGCCTCATCACCTCTGCGCTGCGTCGGACCGCTCGCGAGGCCTGTGCACCCCTGAAACACCAAGCACAGCATGCTTGCCACCAACAACGTCCAGAACCGGAAGTCCACCAGCTGTTCCAGCGCGCCTGTCTGCACGCGCTGCATGCAGCAACGACGGTAGAACGTGCGCGAGCGGCACACCAACCGGGCAGCGCTCACGCTTAGTCTACGGCTAGGACGCCCGCGTGTATCATGTCTCTACGCCGTCGGGGGCGCGTTCCGTTCGACGGCCGCCATGGTGCTGCCCCCCTCTCATCACCGCTGCAGCCTTGAGAACTCAGTGCCCTCCTCGCCCTTGGAACGCTGCCGGCATGCTCATGCTGACATGGGCCTCTGGTGCATGCTGCCACTAAACGGCCGGGAGCTTGGCCTGCACGGGCGGTCAGGGATGTCATCCCACAAGGCACCAACCACTTACCAGCCGCTGCGCCGGGAATGTGATGTTGGCCGCTTGTAATGTTACTGGACCTCAGATGCCTATAACAGTGAATCCTCTCTAGGACACCCCGGGCATGGCGCAGGCTGTCGCTCGAGAACTAGATCATGCCGAAAGTCTGCCTTGCGTGTCCTGTCGTCTTTTCATAAGGCTGTTATAAACCCATACGCATTATCCCAATGCAGGAACACAAATGTATGTTTGCCCCCACTACCCGCCTTTAAACACATGACGGCCTCCTCTTGTTGATCATGACCCCACGGTCTCCCAAACAACACCAAGCACCACCCAAAACTACCACCATCTCACGCAAACTCAGAAACCGCGCCGACCAGAATATATCCATCCAGCCGCCCGAGCTCGCACACCTGAGGGGTTTACGTACCCAGCGCCGAGCCGTAACCCTTCCGTCAGTTCGCCGCACATCTGTCAACTGTCCATCTGGGGACACCCAGACGCCCGCTTGGGATCCGACCCTTCTGGACGCATATACGCGAAGCACCACTTCGCATCCCACAGGCCTGGTACAGAGCCTCGACTCCGGTCTTCTCTCCCAACCGCTAGATCTCGCAACATTTCACCCTCATCGAACCGAACCTCCGACTTTAGCATCAATCTCGACCGCCCAAGGCTACGAGGTACTACCTGCATCTGACTCGGAGCTTCTCCCTTCACCTTTACCTTCTCTGTCTGGCAGCCATACCGCTACAGAGTTCGACCTTCGTCTCTCGGTGGAACCTGAACCTCCCCACAACTCGTCTCTTGAGCTGCAAGATATGAGGTACGCTCCTCAGTCCATTGCATTGGCAGAGTTACTGACCCTCGCAGCACTTTGGGTTTTATGATGGCGCCTGCGCAATATGGTATGGACTACGGTTCTCCACCGTCTCTTGACTCTCCCAGTAAGCGACGGGATCCCTGACTCCCTACACAGCGGACGAACTGACCGGATCAGGCTACCCGCCGATGAGCCAGTCATATACAGAATCTAAGCACTCGACATCGTCATCGTACGCGCCTACATATATCGCCAGTCCTAGCCTGCAAAGCCAGAGTCAACCGCGGAGATCGACTGAACAGTCACCTCTTCTTCCACCGTACCAAGCATCATCAATGCCGCGAAGTCCGTACCAGCAACCCATGGGTCCTATGCGCACCAGTCCCTCTCCCATGAGCTACCCGCCAGTCTCCAGTGAGCCTCCACAGCTGCTTAGTTCCGCGCCAATGAGCTATGCCTATCCTGCGGTACACACAAATCTCCCTGCGCAAAGTCTAGGGAGCAACACATCTGGCTACCCACCGTATGACTTGATATTCTGCTTCCATGAGCCAATACTGACAGATAACAGATCTGCACTTTACCCTCCTAGTAGCTACGCTGTCAGCGAGTATGCGCCGCTTCCAACAACTCTTTATCCGGTCTCCACTTCACCAGCCCCTTATCCCTCGTATGATACCTCTCCGGGTATAGCGCCACCAAGCGCTGGAGCTGTTCCTGGAAGCCAGAGCAATGGGGTCATGCCCCGTGTTCTAAATTCCCGACCCAAGCCTCAATGCTGGGAGCATGGCTGCAATGGACGACAATTTTCCACATTTAGCAACCTCTTGCGCCACCAGCGCGAAAAATCCGGTACGGCTGCGAAAAGCTACTGCCCGCGGTGCGGCGCCGAGTTCACGCGTACTACCGCGCGAAATGGGCACATGGCCCACGAAAAATGTAAGCCACGAAGGGCATCAGACACGAACAGGTAAGCGGTAAGGCTGAGCATCAACGCTCGGGCTTATCGCCAGACTTATCTCACGATGCATGAGGGCACGAATGGATCGGTGGTATTAACGCTTTCGGCTTGGCATTGGTGGCAATCGAGGTACACCTGAAGCCCCTTCGGCGGCTTTGGGCAAGGACCACGATCACCCCTCTTGGAGCGCTTTTCGACAAGCAAAGCGCGTCGCGGCCCTCAGCTTCCCAAACACCATACCCTTCGCAGCCATAGACGGCACGGCGTAACGAAACTTTTTTTTGTCGGGATATACCACGTGCATCAGATCGGAGTTATCTACAGCGCATTTACATCGCATTCGCATTTTGGAAAATTGATCATTATTCAAAAGTTTGTATTCACTACTTTTCTTGCATCTGGTGGAAGTACTGTTGTATTTTTGTTTTGCATTGCACAATACCCATGGTCCGAGGAAGCGAGCTCAAGTGCTGAGCCTGTTTCGTACGAGAACGTTAACCTTTTTCTTCCTACGGTTAGGGATCATTAGAGGTAGACGGCAGCGATGGATGCGCGCGGGTCACCTGCAGGCTCTCGCACCTGTTAAGTGGGGTTTGCGGGCAAGGGTGGCAGCAAACTGCTCTTGCCTGGAGTGGGGAAGCTCAAGAAGAGAGGAGGCAGCCTCGGACAGTCTTGCTCGTCATCGCCTAGGCGGCCAAAGGCAACTCAGCGGCTCCTAAAGGGGGGAACCTCTCCAGACACGAGAAGGCTTGGAGCGACCTAACCACGTAACAAGCACTTGCTGCAAAGTAGCAAAAGGCCCTTTGCCTCCGGAACTTCAGACCTGATAATTGGTTCGCCACAAGCGTTGCGGTGTCTTAGCGAGTTCTGCGGAATGGAAAGGTAGGCCGGCGAAGATGCCGAGAGATGCCGCCGGCGACTGTAAGCTTTCTAACCGTCTTTGTCCCCCTGAGAAAGAAGCAGCTTCTTATGTCGATGGAATATACTCAGGACAATTCCTGCCAGGGTCGAGCAGAAGTCGGACCAAATACCGTCGCATTTTCGTACGGCAAATGCGCGCTTCAAACATGTCCTCACCCGTCAGCATAAACGAATTTCCACACAAGCCCCTCGCTGTTATCCTGACCTGTGACTAGCAGGTCTTGGAGTCAACGCCCGGGCCGCTTGCTGTGGCGCTTCGATGGGGCGGGAAGCCTCAGAACGCTTACAAGATACCGCCTTACCTGAGATCGTACGGAGAGTAATGTTCTGACTTACGAAAGCCGCAGGTCCGACCGACTCGCTCACAGAACCAACAGCACGGCTGACATTGCTTTCTGCATGTCTCAGCTGCCCATGTCCTCATGTCATCTTTTCGAATGTCAAAGGGAAAGACCGGCGTCGGTTGGCGCGATGACGATAGCGGCGCTTGATTACAGTTTGGGTGATACGAGGCGAAGTGGTTTAAAAGGGTTCCGGACAAAACATGGAGGTGGAGCGGAGTCCTTAGTCGCACAGACTTGGGCCTGTGGGGTTAGCTTTTGCGAAAATCACGTGCAGAGTGGAGTCCCTAGGTGCCCAGGTGCTCTCGCTAAAGTGCCACCACCTCGAATGGGAAGTTCAGATGGTTTGGGCGGTGGGAGTTAGCGCGGAAACTGCTCCACATGGCTGGAATGAACTAAAATTAAAACAACATTTTAAACATCAGAGGCCTTTGCGCGTGGTATTGCACGATAGCTAGTCGCTTACCATGCCAAATTTGGAGAGAGATTCGTAGCTGCTTTCCCATCTGCCGGCGACATGAGTGATTGGCTGTCCTCGCATCGGGGAATTCAGAAGCGGTACGTTTGAAGGACATTGATGCAGGGCCAGGCTGCAGGGGTACTCCGGAGTAACAGCGTCACCTCCCGTCTGGAGAGCTCGCGAAATCGGCTGACCATCGCCGATGGCCATAGTACTCGACAGCGGCAATCCCTTTGCCGGAAATCGCGTTCCAACGGAATGCTCAGAAAAGGTGGCCCATCTGATGGAGCCGCCACCGATATATGGCGAACTCTGGTAGCGGTCCACCTCATCCACCTCGCGCGGCCGTCTCTGAAGAGTCATCCGGCGCATTCGAGGCGAGACCACGTCGGGACGTGTCCGAGCGTGTTGCCAGATAGACTTCAATGCGTTTTTGTCGTACGCTACGCCAATCTCGTGCGCCGCGGCCCGCGCTGTGAGGTTGAAGCACGGAGCTAGCCGGCGGTGTCGTTGGTCATTCCAGAATCTGCGTCTTGAGTGGACCGTCCGTTGGCTGCGCCGCCGTCTCGACTGAGTTCTGACGGGATCTGACGATTTTGCTGACGAGTACAAGGGTTGTTCGTGTGAAGACGGCGGCTAGGCGGGAAGGATGGCTGTCACAAAATGTGGATTCCACGTGAAGGCAATGCAAGTTATTGCGAGCGAATCACAAGCCCAAGTATCCGATATCAGGTGGTCTGATCTCAAGACGGGGACACTACATGAGGCATTCAGAAATTACTTGATCCACCCACAAGGTCCATGCCACAAGCCTGCACGATGAGAACAGAACGGCCGCTGGTGAGACCGTCGTAGGGCTGCGTTTTGTGTCACTGAGGCTGTCCCAAGGGCGCTCCGCTAGGGTCTAAGCTTCGTGTGACGATGAGCTGCGTCGCTTGTCCGGCCCGCGTAGCGAGTCATCGGGACGAGGTATTCCATTGTGTCTGACCAACTGCGCAACTAGCGGCATGTAGAATATTATACCCGCAAACAGCTGCAGTCCTCCTTGCCCCCGTGCCGAGAGGCGTCGAGAACATGGAAGGCCCAAATGGCGACTCGTGCGCAGGCGCTTTATCCGCATGCGCATGCAGCAATAGCTGGTGCCGCTAAGCACCCCACAGAGAGGGCACTCCCAGCCTCCGCTTGTTTCAAGGGTGCGTCGTGCGTCCGTCGCATGCACCGCTATGGCAACAACGAGCGACGTTCGCTCGTGTCAGAGACGAATGTCGGTTGATGGCATGCCACTCCATGCAACGCCCCTATGATTGTAGCGCCATTAGACAGGTTTTTACGGTAATCTTGTGTTGCTTTCGGGCTAGTCGGGGCCCCGTTTGGCTGCCGGCATTCCGCCATCCAGCGCAACGGACGCCCCAAGACGCAGGCAAGCGAGCATGGCAAGCCGTTTCGTCGTCCAACGGTCGCCTCAGATAGCAACTGGGCCGCTTCCAAGGGAACCTTCGGAAGGAACATGAAGCGCACATGGCGGGAGGAAGAACAAGAAGCATCTAAATGATCCTTCCCACTCCCCAAGCACGACTTCAATGGCAGTCGTCTCGACAGAACCACTCTGCCTCCGAGTGTGCAACGATTCGCAGGAGAATCTAGGCGAGCACTGTATTCTTGGTGAGGCTGCCGCAAGGCTCCAGCGATCATCCAGCTGCTCGGACCCGCGCCCGCTACCATGTCGTCCGACGCCGGGCCGGAGAACGTGGGCCGGCCGATGTGGTGTCCACGCAGGCTAAAGCTTGTTGTGGTAGACACGGCTAGCCTCCGAGCCCTTGGGTGAACGGGCGTGTGCAACCACTGGGCCACGTCGCGAAGGGCTCAAAATCCGGTTTGAGCAAGCACTGCGTTGGGGGCCGGGCCTGCACGGATTTAAGCCCTAGTCCGTCGCCGTCAGAGTCGGCGATCAACTAACTCGCGCGCGTTCTTCGTTCTGGTAGTGCGCTCGTAGCGTCTCGCCTGTCCGTAGGAGATTATCCTCGTAAGAATAGCAAGGCAGACCGGGACCCGAAACTTCTTCACCTTCCCCGTGCCATGATCAGCTCCACTATCATCCTCGTCTGCTGTGTGCAGGCTAGAACAACCCCACGCCTGTCCCCGCGTGTTGGGGTAAGAAGACCCGTGTGTTGCACTCCTGACGAGGTTTCGATGTAGCAAACGGTAACTGCGCGACGAATCTTGGTTGTAAGCATTTGGGATGTTTTCGTAATGCGAAGCGCGACATGGCGCCGCCGTGATATGACTCAAGCCATAATCTGGGCCATCGAGTGCGATGCACTCTCGTACGAGCATGACGTGTACTGAGTATCTCGCGTCCCTGAACCCGCGCGAAAGATGCGTCTGAGAGTGGCCCCTTGGCAGCCTGATCCGCCTCTCGCCTCTCGTATATGAGTGAGATGCAGTCAAAAGGCACAGCTGTAGTCAGCATTGTTTCACAAGGGCGCCTCATGCTCTCGGTGTTGTGTGACGTACGACTCACAAGAGCTGCTGTTGTTTCTCTACGGCCTTCAGCAGACACTTGTCCTGATTTAGTGAACCTCGCAAGAGCTTCAGGATTTTGCAAAGCAGCTACTATCGGGGGTGTCGCGTTCCGCGAGTGAACTCTTCCAATGTTGAATGTCGCCTGACGCGCATATTGATCGCAGCACACGTGATCGAATCACGTGACTCCCAGAAATGCTTGGCTGCAACTTCCCGCTAGGTGACTCTTAAGCCGACCTCAATTCAACCTCATCGAGCACTGTCTATCTTGCCTGCTAATCTTTCTCTCGATATCAACTCAAAACTACCTTACATGCTCAAGAATGTGTTCGGCTCAGCTTGTGTAGCCAGGCTGGCTGCTACAATCGCACCTCGCCACCAAAACCGCCTTGCAGCGTCCGCTTGACCAGGTTTACCACACGTTTGCGCGCAACGCCCGCCAACATGTTTCCTTTAATGGTTTTTCTCTTCAAGACCCATTTCTCACATACGAACTCCCGATATATATCTCAATCACCCGTCTTATGCCACAGGCGGCAGCCCACACCTTGAGACACCTGCTCCCCAACCTACCTCGCGGAAACAATCACACGCCCAGACTCTAGTGTGAATTCTCTACGGTACTGCAACATGGCTTCCATTTTCACATTTGACCCCGATCCACCCCGGGTATCTAGTCCTTGGGCTGCAGCAACCCCCCCGCCAGAACGATCTCCGAGGCATCCGTACCCTCAGGATCCCAATATTACTCCGCCTCAGAACGTTGCGAATGGCAGCCGTGAAATTTTTGATAGCTCGCATTTAGCAGCAGTAGACTACAGCACCGTCACCAGGTTGGAAGCTGAGCCTCAAGAAGGGCCAACCGAGTACAAATTGCATTTGCTGCTCCGCCGACGGCGGTCCTTCACTCACACTAGTACAAGACGCCATGTATCTGGATCGCTACGTCGCAATGAGCCTTCTGAGCTAGTGTCTACCGGCCGAAGTGTGTCGGAGTCTGGCTTGCTATCCAGCACTCCAACGCCACTAATTTCCACTCAATCCCGCCAGCACCGGCTTGAACAGCTCACCACTCAAATGTTGTGGCGTTTGCAGCAATCATGCACCCACCATACATCCTCGTCAACTGCTGGGGTTCTGCTTCACTTTCCAGACGAGGCGGAGCTTGCTACACCTAGCATGCCCCAGCGACTCTACCCTGGGTTAGAAGAGAGCAGGGGTGCGCTCTACGAAATTGGCGTTGCCGACGACGGCGAACTCATTGGTCTCGCGCAAGATGAAATGGAAGAGTCATTAAACAACCTACGAGCCATGGCTGCAAGCTTGGGGTGCCGTGTGGAGGTGCAGCGCATGGTCTCAGTGGGTGAATGTGAATGGGTCGAGAACGTCGGAACGCCGCAGCCAAAAACCAAGAAATCAGAGTTATTGGTTGCTGAAGCTTTGGTTTGCCCAGATCAGCACCTGATTGATCAGCGGGATTCTACGAATCCTACAGACCAAGCACCCCTGTCCAGATTGGAGCCGGATAATTCCCGTCATACCATGCAACTGCGAGTCTCACTCGCGGGCGCAACTATGTCGGGAAAGTCTAGTTTACTTGGTACGCTGTCCACAGGGACCCTTGACAACGGACGGGGAAAGAGTCGGCTGAGTCTATTGAAGCACAGGCATGAGATTGAGTCTGGGATCACCAGTTCTATCACTCAAGAGCTGATTGGATATGGCGATTTAATCGATCTTAAGGGAACCAGGACTTCCGCCCAGGTGATCAACTATGGCTCTCCAGACATTTCGTCATGGGTCGACATACACGCAGCTGCAGAATCCTCAGCGGCCGGAAGACTTGTGTTTCTCACCGATTCTGCAGGCCATCCGCGATTCCGTCGAACCACAGTACGGGGTCTTGTTGGCTGGGACCCACACTACACCCTGTTGTGTATACCTGCGGATAACGCTGAAGACTCTTCTGGGAAGATTGGTGCATCACCGCCAACAAGAGAGATCTTAGGCGAGGGCGCCGCGGACTTGGATCTTTCCCATGAACAAATGCAACTTTGCCTTTCTTTAGAGCTCCCACTCCTGGTCGTGATCACTAAATTTGATTTGGCTACTAAAGCCGGGCTCAAAAGTGTATTGTCCAAAGTGTTGTCCACACTCAAAGAAACTGGAAGGACCGGGCACATCATCACTGACCCATCGACTTCAATCTCCGAGGCAGAGCTTGGTACGATTTCTTCCGATGATCTTCGAAAAGCTGTATGGACAGCGCAAGCTTTCGAGGGCGCTCCTCTCTCAGTGGTGCCCATCATTTTGACTAGCGCAGTCAAAGGCACTGGCCTGAAAAATTTGCACGCTTTCCTTCGAGAACTGCCAATCCCAGCGATCCCGAGTTCACCTTCATCCGGTCCCAAAGTTTTGTTTCACATCGAAGACTGGTACAACAAACCAGCACAGAAGCCGAGCCCTAGCGAACCAACGATCGTTGGGGGCCATTTACGCTACGGCAGCCTGAACATCGGTGATGAGCTCGACTTGGGACCGTACCCTGCCGATACAAGCTCAGATGATAGTGACTCTGGAAGTGGAAAGCACTCATCCCGTCATTCTCTTACCCCAACATCACAATCGTTTCCCGGCGCACTACACAAACAGTCCACTACTTCGGCCCTGCAGTCACGGGCTGGCTCGTCGTTGCTCTTCGAATGGCGTCGGGTGCGTGTTATATCCCTACGGAATCTCAGGTTTCCTGTCCGCACGCTACATGGTGGCCAAGTAGGAACAATTGGGATTATACCACTCGGTGACAGCCCTGCAATGAATCGGATACGAAAAGGAATGGTCTTGGTAGATGGGAATGCTAAAGGGCACAAAATCATCTCTGTACGCTTTGAGGGGGCCCACGCACGAGCAGCCAAACGATTAAGCATCGGAAGCGCCGTCGTGATCTTTGTTGCTAGCGTAAGAGTCACGTCCAAAGTCGTTTCAGTTACCCCCGTCTCCGAGCACAATACCGCTATGAGTCTTCATAGCACAGAGACTGAGGATGAAGGATCTGACTTTGAGTTTAACTTTGATGAGGATTCCACTAATGATCCTTCCGAGGACAGCAAGCGTGGCAATGCATTGACCACAGCCACGGTTGCTGCTTTTCAGTTCATGGCGACTAGAGAGTTTGTGGAGGAAGGGGCTAAAGTACTTGTTATGCCTGGTGGTGGTCCGGGTTTGACTGGCAGTACGGAGAGGGGCGCGAAAGGAGTTGCGGGGTTAGAGGGTTTTGTTGGGAAGGTTGTTGATGAGCTGTGAAAAACTTTACTAGGCCCGCCTGTCTCAGGACTGAAAAGGCCTACTGAGGACGGAGGTCGTCCGACTAATGATGCCAGTCATTCTTCGAGACAATTGCTCATCCAAGTTATTGGGGTCGAAAAGACCACCCGTTAGTATCAGGTAAACAACCGTTTAGGCGGCAAGGTCGATATTATTCCTTTCATGACCCCTTTGTCTTTCCTTGAGTACGCTTAGGGGTAGCATTCGCTGAATTGTTCGAAGAAGTACGTTGCTTCTTTGCGCCGAGGTTGGTATTCACATCCCGAGCTTCCCATACATGCCCTCCTTCGTTTACATTTTCATTTTCTGGGTAATGAAATAGAAAACAATCGTTTTTGCGCCTGTAAAGAACCAAAAAGGCCTTCGTATACGCTGCTTAGGACTGTCGCATTGCTACGTCGTCGTACTAGGTATATCATATAATCACTCACGACCCACTATTCCAAGGTCCCGAGAGTGAAATATCATTATACCATACATATAATCTGATTGTATCTCGCCTACGTCCCCAAGTTAGACCGGGCCAACACCCCCTTTTCCCTCAAAACAAGGTTGTCCCGCGGGCGATTACACATATACCGCGTCCTTGAGTCTAACCAGTGAGGAGGTAGGACAGCGAGCGGACGGGAGCTTCTGCACTGTGACTCTAGGCTCTGGAGGCGATGGGCTCGCAAGATGCAAGGGGCCTAGTTTAACCCCGAAATGGAGGACGGGCTAAGTAAGGGATATGCACTATGTCTGAGCTTGTTGAGTAGCAGTCAAAGTAGGCTTGGGCAGGGGAAGAGGAGTACGGACTTCTGTTCTGCTTCTTGTCACGCTCGTAGCACTGTCCGTTTGGTGCCAGGTTGGGGAGATGATCGAGAGGGAGATATAGGGCTCTGTTAGGCTGAGATGGCGGCGTGTGGCAGTACCTTGCACATTCAAGGTAGTAAGGAGGATGTTCGCGTTGCCTTCCGAATGCAGACGTGCTTGTCTGCATTCCGGGAGAAATTTCGCAAAAGGCGGAGGGCTATAGACGGCGTACAAGTAAAATTATCTACATACTTTGTGTTGACTATGAGAAAGAGGGCCAAATGAAGGCAGTCTGTGTTTGAGATACATGGAAAAGTCTAGTGTTGTAGTGCGAAGTGCTCGGTACAGCAGAGTGACATGCATTGTTTTTCGCATTGGAGACCGGCGCAGTCCACCACCGATGTGGGAGAGGGTAGATGAAAGTAAGTGTTTGGTAGAGAATGCAATCGTGCAGCACAGTGTAAACTGTGCGGGATTAGGACGATTTGAGGATGGGTTAGAAAGAGATCATCCATCTTTGCTTCACTCTTGTAGTTCGTATTCTTTCACTCACTCCGGTGGGGCGTCGGTTAACGGCACATATTGCACGCCGTAAAGCTTCTTCTTCTCCACACTCCCATCTTCCTTCTTGTCCACAATGTACACATGCTGCATCCAGCCCTCCTCAACCGGAACAAACATCCTCCCCGGCGTCTTCAGTTGGTCTTCCAACTCCTTATGATGCCCTGCGGCGGCGGCCCCCACATGGATAGCATCATACGGCGCGCCCTCCTTCCAACCCTTCCTGCCATCGCCCTTCACAAACTGGACTTGGCCGGTATCGAGCATCTGCCGGCCCGCTTCAGACTTCTTCATATTGGACTGTGCGAGTGTGACGAGCGGTTGAATGTGGTCTATTCCGATTACGGTACCGGAGGGGCCAACGAGGTTTGCGAGCACGGCGGTAAGGTAGCCGGAACCGGAGCCGATGTCTAGGACCTTTGCGCCGGGGCCAAGGTGGGGGAGGAGGGCCTCGCAGGCCGAGGCGTGCATATGGGGTGCCGAGATGGTGGCACCGTAGCCAATGGGTTGGGGGGAGTCCTCGTAGGCCGACGAGGGAGCGAAGTGAGCACGGTCGACCTTCAGCATGGCCTCTTGGACGCGGCTAGACTCAATGAGCCTGTTCTGCACAAGGTTGGCTACTAGCCCCTCGTTTGAGGCGCCTGAACTTCGCCAGGCCATGGGTATGGCTATGGATAGATGACGAACTTGTGGTATGGTAGAGCGATGGAGAGAGCGATGGAGAGAGCGGTAGAGAGCGGTGGAGAGAGCTGAGGACATGGGCGGGAGACGGCAACGTCATGATATGGTCAACGTGAAGTGGCGCGGGGCGATTGCTGGAATCCGGGGTAGCACGCACGGGCCTCTCTACCCCACCACATCTTCGTCGGCAGGGACATCCGCAAAAACCGCCGAGATCACACACGTGCAGCCATGGACAGTCTTACCCCCCAAGACCTCTTTTCGCCGTCCAAAGCACGGCAACAGCGTGCTCAGGCGGCCGACTGGGCGCAGATCGATTCATGGCTTTCGTACAAATACGCGGGCCGCACTGTGCCGCCCTTCGAGCGCAACGAGGAGACCCTGAGGGTGCTGCGGGAGCTGTCGACAGCGAATGAACGGGCAGATGAAGAAGGCATCGTCATGGAAAGGGTGGAAAGAGATGCGTGCAAGGAGCTGGAAGAGGAGCCACGACACGCCGAAGACGAGAAACTACTGCAGGCGGTAAAAGCGCACCTCACACCCGAAGGTTCACACGCCCTCCAAGCCCTTGCCTCCGCCGCCGTGACCCTCAACGCCCCTTCCGCAAGTCCCGAGACCCTCGCTCACGCCCTCATTGCGCACACCTCCACCTCCCAAACCCTCACCAACAACCTCGCCCGCTTGCACACCCTACAAAACTACCTCGAAAAACAGCACTCTTTGCTCCGCACCCAACTCAAAGAATTCCAATCCAATCCCGCTCTCACCGCCCCGCCCTTCCTCCAGCGCCAGACCACCGAGCAAGCCCGCCAAATAAAGCATATCCGCACAAAAATACACGAGTATGAAGACAAGCTCTCGTCATTGCAGTCTTCGCAGGAGAGGAACACTATTACGCCTGCATCGAAGAATGTGAGCTCGGCAGAGGCGATTGCGGATATGTTGGAGCAGCAAACGGCACTAGATGCTCTAAGAAAGAAAGTGGAAACACTAGAGGAGGAGGTTGGAGAATTTGTGGGCCTGCCGGCGGATAAAGAAGCTGCGAGGAGGGTGGTGGCGAAGCTGGAGGTGGAGCTTGATAATGTGAGGAGGCGGAGGGATGGGCTCTTTGAGGATTTGGTAGGCCAATGAACAAGGTAAAAGGTACGGTCGAGAGTCAGAGGTAAATGGCTTCTCCTTCCGCCTCTCCCGCCATTTCCTAGATAAGACCCTTCCTTTCATCGTGAGACATACTAACCTCCCTAGGTACCCTCCTATCACACTTAGCGACTGCCCCCGTGAATGATAAGATCGCACCCGAAGAACAGATGTTCTTGGTTCCCTCCAATATAAACGCTAACACCATTCGTCATCCGCATACTAATCTAACACGACAATGCGAAGGATATTGGATGTGTGCCGTCTCCAATAGTGGTGTTAGAGTCCAAAGAGAATACGTGGTCTCGATGTGAGATCTTGACGTACTAGGATAGAGGAGAGCTACAATTATTATCGAGGCCGCAACCGTCGGTAGAAGGGTGGATGTTGAGTGAGTCAAGGGTACGACGAGGGGTGATGAAAGAAATGACAACTAAGGTTAACGTACAACCTATACTAGTCAGCTTCTATGGCGTAATGACAGTGAGGAAACGATGGTATGTTCTTAGTTCTGCAATGTATAGATACAGGCTTGAATTCATCGAAGGGACCGCAGCTATCAGGCCGTTTCGTTCTGTTTAATTTTATCATAGAATTTTAAGTATTTAAGATCTTAGACATATACTTTATCCCCCGTCGTTTATACCGAAGGAAACTAGGCATTCATAACAATGGGACAGTGTTGACCAAAACATGCTAGATGTATACCCTCGGGTATCGCGGTTTAGTACTTCAATAACATCCATATGCCATTTTCAGAAATAATTACACCACCTCAATCAGCCGACCCCTTTCCAACACTCTCGCCTTCAACCTTTCCAACACCTCCCTCCCAAGCCACCTCAGCCGCCCATCTCCCGCACGCCTTACCCCCTCCGCCCACTCAAACACTCCCCTCAACACCCAAAGATCTTGCGCCCTACAACTCTTGCTCAGACTGTTCAGCACAAGCCTATGATCGACCACTGTAGTTCCCGCATCCAAGAATATGGAACTGTACTGGTCGGTTGGTAGAATTAGCCCAACATCTGCCTTTTCAAACTCCGCAAGGGCGGGAAGAGAGAAGAGCCAATCCCACATAACGCGCGAGCTACGAGAAACCTGGGCGTCGTTGAGAGCGATGAGGATTGCTGAGAAGGCGTTTGCGTATTGGTCGTGTGGTGTGCGGCGACGCACGGTGAGTGTTTGCGCACGTTGAAAGTGTTGAAGGTGTAGCGGATTGAGAACGAAGTCTAGTTTTGTGGGCCAGTATGCTGGATCGCTTGTTTCTAAGCTTGCAATACTCTGCAATTCTGGAAGGAGACATGGCGCTGTCAATTTCTGCTCTCTATCGTTATCTTTGAAGCGGACCAAAATAGGCGTGGAAAAGGCCTTCCCCGTATCTACGTCGCGGACTATGAGACAGCGCGGTTCGGCGGCAAGGACCCAGAAGTGACGGAAGGCTTGAAGGTGTGCGCGGGAATCCTGTACGTCGGAAGGAAAGATGGGATAGAAGGCGCAAATGAGAGATGCGATGGCTTTGTTAGACGTGCTAAATGTGTAGGTTCCTCCTGCTATGAAGAGTACGCCGATGCCCATATGCGCTGCTAGATGCGAGCCATATGGTGTCTCGGGGCCTATGCGTCCATGGAGGCCGCGCAGGCGGCGAAGCACGTCGAGGTCACCCGTGCCCGCCATAACCGTGGCTACGGACAGTGCAACGAGATCTTGACAGTTGCGGACAGTATTGCGCGCCAGTTTTGAATCATAGCGGAGGGCTGGGAGCTTGCAGATGCGAATAAATTGATCAAGGTAGCGGATCAAAAAGTCGCGGACCTGGATATCGCCCGTTCCTGCATACTTGAGTGAAACGCTCCACAATAAGCCTGCAAGAATGTTGAAAAAGGGCATCTGATCGCTGCGAAGCTTAGCAATGCTTCTAAGGTTGTAGTCCTTGCGGTAGTCGAGGGGTAAATTACTCGTTACCCAGGCGTTGTCAGCGCGTATGTTGTCCCACATGATGATGTGTTTCGCGAGGGTACGGAGGAGGCAGATGTCCGGGCGAACATAGTCAAACTGCGGAAGAGTATCTGGAATGTCGATTCTACGTGCTACAGCTTCGTTGTGTGTTTTCATGAAGATGAGTGCTATGGCGACAACCGCACCAGCAGTGGCTTGATCAAGGATATGGACAATGTTAACCGGTTTTGGAGCCACCGCAACCGAGAGAAGCCGTTCGACTATCCTCATGTCATGGAGGCCGCGAAGGTCCTTGCCCTTGCCCAAATTGATGAAGCCCAAAGCGAAGCCAGCGGCTAGCCTATACGCTTCATCTCGGAGTGCGTCTGGTGGCTCAGACGGGTCAGGCTCATCTACGTACTCGATTTCGGAGAGCATGACCTCGCTCATTCGCCGATGTTGGGTATTGTAGTACAGGAGTCCGATGCCCATTAGGCCGGTAGTTTGGGTATATGGCGAGAGGTTGAGCTCGGCCGCGCCGGGCGGCAGCATTCGGGTGACATGAACAGAGAGCAAACGGGTGACTAATGTGTCCATAGTGCCGATGTAGGATGCAGATAGGCCTAGCAACAGTCCAACAGACGTCATCGTGTGCTTCGGCGTCAAGTACTTGAAAGATAGCCATTTGGCGATATTCCTTAAATGGCCATTCAACCCGAGGCCTAGCAAAAGCCCGGCATGCCTGTTGGAAAGTTCCGCCGGCTTGTTGTACATGATCCAGGACGTGTCAATGCCCTGCGCATCATGCGAGATGCTTAAGCCGGCCGAAACGCCTTGATTGAAGAAGGCCCAGAAGAATTTTTCTTCCGAATAGGTGGTCCGATCAGCCGTGACAACATTGCCCATCGGCTTCATGACGCACGACGTTGAGAAGCCAATGAGTGGATACTTCTCAGTCAGGAGAGGCTTTTTGCTGCTGAACTTCAACATCGAGCTTCCGATGGGTAAAGAAAAGGTGCGTATCATGACCCATTGCACTAAGATCTTTTGACCTTCCAAGATAGCCACATCCTCAGATCTGTTGTCGTACCCGTAATAAGCGACCGATGGTTTGGTGGGCTCTACCAACGAGTAAGCTTCCATAAACCGCCGATCTTCCTTGAAAATCAATCTTGTGATCGTGTGCCGATCTGATTCGGCCATTGATGCAAGCGGCTCAATTCGTTCGGCATTCTGACAGATGGTATGAACATCTCGTGTGGCGCTAGAGAAGTGCAACGAGGATTGGTAGCCCATCATCGCGTTACCATGGGTCTGATGGATGTCTTGACTGGAGTCTTGGGTCGCCGTTAAGGTAAGATCGAGGTCCTCCCTTTGAACTAGCTTAAGTAGAGAGCTCGACCATGTAGCAGGCGGATTCGCCTGGCACTTTGTAATCGCTTCCATGAGGGGGGCTTGCGCCACTTCCGGTAGAGATGCAAGCATTTGACTAGTGATGCCGCACTTTTCGATAAGCTCCACCGTTTTTCGGGGGCTAGCGTCGCGGTCAATATCGCGGAAGAACTGCTGTAGCGCAACCGTCCGAGGAGTCGCATCTGATATAACTTCGTCTATATTGATAGACGAGTGCGGTGATGCCTTCGACTTGCGAATCAGAGTTGCTAAAGTGGGGAACGGCGCATAGATGCGGGCGCCTGATACCATACTGAGCCACATGAGAATAGAAGGGGGGCTGTCCCATGGCTGCGAATGCAGCCGTACACTGGAAACGAAGCTCGAATTTTCGTACGTCCACTCTTCTGTTGATCCGCCATCTAAATCATAGTAGCCTCCCTGCTTGCGACCCCAGGAGTCCCATCGCAGCCAATGTCCTATTTGGGCAAGCACAGGAGCAAGATCACGCACCATCAATGACGAGATGTCTTCCGCAAAGATATCAAGCTTCAGCTCCTCGCGAAAGAGATGAAGCGTTACTACCACTTCAGAAAGCGTTGAAATACGTAAATCTTGCTTTTCAGAAGGCGAAAGACGTCTCCAGTGGTCGTTTGCTGCTTTCCCGATAGGAGATTGATTGAATCGCCGGGCAGCCTCGGCGCAATCGACCAGTATTTCTTGCTTGCATTTGATTAGGTGCCCGATAGGTAAACTTTGTGAAACGGTGATCCGTTTTGATGGAGGGCTCGTCATATCAGAAGATGGAGGGGATTCAAGTACCCATCGCCAAGCTAGCGATTCCCAGCTTTTTGCGCCTGTTTGTGCAGCTTGCCGATTACACATCAAGCGCCACGGTGATATCTCATCGTCTGCCTTTGGATCTTTTGAACGCGTGGAGCTCCGCCTTTGAGTGGGCCTCGCGCGTTGAACAGGCTTTCTGCTCCGCTCATCTATGAAGGGTACGGCTAACGTGAATAGCGTAGTGATGAAAGACGTCCAATCTGCATTAACGTTCTTAGTCTGCTCATCTACCAGCGCTTTGCGTATATTCCACCAAATCCCTAGTAAAAAGTCGCTTGCATAGTTCGGTAGAATGGTTGCCAGGACCCGAAAAATCTTTGCTACCATAGGATTCGTAGGTAAAAGACGAATCTGTACCTGGTGTCGGCGAGAATCATTGTCCATCATCTCGAACGTACCATGAGGACCCGAGGACAGTAGCCTTGTCAGTGGTGGTTGGACATTGATTGTTGGCTCCAAGTCTGCTGTGGTCTCTGATTGACCATCTTCGAGAATAGCATAAGGACTGAAGAGTCTCAATGATCCGATGATGAATTTCGTGGGTAGGTGAGTGCCCCAGCCAGCCAAAAGCGAAATGCGTGGTCCGGTAGGATCATCCGAAGTAAGACATGCCAATCTCTCGACGTCACCATCGCTGAGCTTTACAGCATCCAGAGCGGTCTTCAACTCTTGACAGCGACTGAACTTTGGAACACACGCATATCGGGGAGCAATACTATGAGCTTTTGATTGAGATGCCGAAGCAGACGGTGAAAGTCGCTTGCGTGTTATCGAAAGCTCACATTCCAGAGGGTGCTTTAGAGAAGAATGCACAATGTAAAGGTATATTCTGCGTTCGTGTAGCGTAGCTGAGTTGAAGGGCGCTATTGATGTGAAGACTTTTGATCGGCACTGCATCACTTATTAGCCGATGAAAAAGGAGTGCCAGGATATTCAAGCTCCTACCTGTGAATCTGAAGTCGGATCGTTCAAAGCAAACAGACCAGTCTTTAAATATTGTTGCGCTGGAATTTCGGCGACCACACTCATGACAAGCTCTTTACGAAGCCCTTC
The DNA here is from genome assembly GCA_030770425.1 of Darksidea phi. Classification (NCBI taxonomy): domain Eukaryota; kingdom Fungi; phylum Ascomycota; class Dothideomycetes; order Pleosporales; family Lentitheciaceae; genus Darksidea; species Darksidea phi. The sequence goes on along the minus strand of JASJFT010000352.1, from coordinate 10,092 downwards.
CATGGGATCCTGTTCAGTGCCTGTATCCAGTGGCGCAAAAAGATCATCGAGTTCATCATAGTCCTCGATCGTATCGAACGTATCGTCTATTATATCGTCTAATGGGTCGTCTATGGAACCACCACCCAAACTCATCCGCGAAGTGATACTGCCAGGAGTGGACGCTCGATTTCGTGATTGTGAAAACCCGCCGAAACTCATTCGATCATTGCCCAGGGAATGCCGGCTTCGTTGACTTGCACCAAAGCTCGCCGAAAAGCTTCCGCCTAGACTGTGACGTTGGGTTGCCAAATCTTGGAATGCTGTCTTGTCGAAGCTGGTTGAAAGCTCGGCGCGTGAGAGGAGTGAACTAACACGCCTCGACTCCTTTGGCTGCCGCGACATATCAAAGTCAGGGTTCAGCTGGGAGGCGAGCGCATCCTCCACCGCCTGGTCCGAGAGACGCTCTCTGGCTTGCGATGCAGCCTTGAAAGGCGGTGGTTGTGTCTTGCCCCTCCCAGCACCACCAATGCTCTCTCTGGGTCTATCATGTCGAGCAGCCGGCGTTGTCGCACCTGTACCCAGCACTGTGGGACCGTATGAGCTGCGTCGCCGCATTTTATGCGCTGGTAGTGAGGCGTGCTGTCTTCGGGAATGGGATATTGATTTGGGCTCGAGATAAGCTGCGGACCATATAGTAAAAACATTCGTTTCGTAGTTTGCTGTCACGACCAAGAGGAGCGGCTTGTCGTTCCCACTCCGATCGAAGTGTATCTCGTTTTTTGGAGAAACGTATATGATCTCTTCGGCCTTGTCGATGGCTTCTAGCCTCCGATGGCCTGAGCCATTGACAGTGAGTAAGCCGGCGCGCTCACTGCCCGCAACCACACGAACGACCAAGCCCAACTCGGCAAGAGGGTCGGTGAATGAGTATAGCCTTGGTAACCCTTCTGTGTTCGCAACTGTAGAGCCCTTGACCAGCTCTTCTAGAAACAGCGGCGTCACCGGCCCCGGCTTTAGACCCATACTGAGCCGCGACGGACCCAGAGAAGAGCCATGGCGACGAGGCTGCGTGAAGCTATGCGAGAGATTCTGTGACAAAAACGATTGGTTGCTGGTGAGGAAAGAATTGGGCGGGGCAGAAGGAACGTGTGGACTTGGAGGAACCGGCCGTCTGGATACTATCTTTCTCTGCACAACAAGGCCGCGCGCAGTGGGAAAGGCCTTGTCCACCTCAAAGGGGAGATTCACGACATGTGTTGCGCCAGAAAGAAAGAAAACATGGGCCTGCGATTTGAGGAAGACGACGAGTGCGCGGGATTTGACCTCGACGGTGGGAGGGGCATGGTCGAACGGCGCGTTAGGGTCCGTAGCGGGTTGGGTCCCTTGTGTGAGGAACGTCCTTGACCATTCGGCCTTTATGGCGCCGCCAGCCTGCGAGGCAGCGGTCAACCGCTCCTCGGTGGGAAACCATGTGAGCAACGCTTGGATGACAGTCTCTTTCTCCAGCTCAAAATTGAACACCCTGCGCACAACGCCGCCCCGCGACCATACGACATGATACTCGGTCGTCACCACCTCCTCAGCAACGCCTTCTGCTCCTTCGTCATGGTATGTCTGCCAAGTGTAGTCGCGCTCGCTGCAGTCTTCGGAGAGGATGGATTCAGCGATGAGGTACGGGAGCGCGGCAGGCTTGCGGACCCCGATCGAGTGAAGGGCGGCCATGCGGAGTCTTGCTTCGCGGCATGGGGTGTGGGGGAGGTGAGGGGACGTGTACGCGTGGTTTTGGGGGGGTCCGTGAGAGGGCAGGGTGAGGGACGCGAGGTTGGGGTGGTGCAGGGCCGAGATGAAGGGAGCACGGGCGTGTCCTCTGGCAGGCCAACGGCCCCGGCAAAAAATAGAAATAGAAATAGAAATAGAAATAGAAATAGAAATAGAAATAGAAATAGAAATAGAAATAGAAATAGAAATAGAAATA
>JASJFT010000351.1:0-28445 GCA_030770425.1 Darksidea phi | reverse complement strand
CTAGAAACAGATACAGCGTTCTGATTGGCCGCAGCCTGTGGCTGATATGTGGCTGTGCGAAATGATTGGCTATCAGCCATTTAAATGTCACTCTGGTCGAATAGGGAAATTTCTCTAACCTATCCGGGTAATTTCTCTAACCTCTTACAGAACTGACAGGGATATTCTACTTTAGCAGACCCGAATGTATATGCTACGCTCGTACCTCGCTCCGCAATTATAGCGATAAACTTAGCTTTAGTAGAGAAAGTTATAATAATATACTATTTAAGTAATTTATATAAGATAAGACTATTAACTAGTTTAAAGATATAGTTATATAATAATTTTCTATTATTAGTACTATCTATATAAGTAGTATCTAAGTAGATAGCTAAGCTATCTATATTAAAGCCGTTATATTAGATTCTAAGAGTATAGTAGTCCTTAATATAATAAATAATCTATTTTATAAGCGAGTAGGTAGTATAAGCGAGTAGGTATCCTATCTAACTTTTTATAACGCGTTACCTATTAACTCTTATAGCTTAACTAACTACTATTCGATTATCCTATAACGAAGTAGATATCTCTCTAGCTATCTTAGCTATTAATTAGAATTAGATCTAATCTATTAAACGCGTTATAGTAACGTTTAACGTCCCCTAAATAATACTATAATACTAATATACTAGAATTACTATACGACACAATTACTAGCCTAAATTAAAGAAGCTTTCTAAGCTAGAGAAGGAGGTAGTTATTAGCTATATACTCGATCTAGATTCGTAAGGATATATCTCTATACTAGAGGTTATATAAGATATAGTAAATAGACTACTTACTATATATAGTATTAAGTAAATAGATAAGTAGTAGTCTAGAAACTTTATTAACTAAACTAATAGTTTTAGAATATAATTTAGTCGACTTTATAATTAATAATAAGCTTTCTATAAGAATTCTAATATTATTTAAACCTAGTTTAACTAAGTAGCGCGTATTAAGACTACCTAAGATATTATTAATTAGAATATCTATAACTTCGACGAAGCTAGCTTTTTAATAAATAAGATATTAGCGTAATTAGTTATTACTAACTTAAAGAAACGCGGGTAGACTAAAGCTATCTAGCTAGATAATCGCGAGTAGGTTACTATAATATAAGGAATTAATACTACTAGGTAGATTATTCTACCCTTTATTATCTTTACTAGTAAGTACTACCTCTTTATCTAGTACGAGGGTAACGATATACTAAACGATTAGACTATTAGTATTAGTAATAATAACTAGATAAATAATAATCTAGAAGTTATCTAACTAAAGTACTTTATTAAATATATAATAAATTATAGAGTAGACGTATATCTACTATTAATTCTTAATAGCTATAGTAGTTATATCTTAAAGGAATTCTAGAATCTTTATAAGAAGAATAAAATCTATACTCTCTCTATACTAGCTTATTTATTATATCTCTTATAACTACTTAATATAGACTATTTCTCGCCGTTAAAGTATATATATAGGAATTAGATTAATAGTCTAATTTATAATTATATTAATTATATTATAAAGCTAGAATTTCTATCTACTTTTTATATAACCTATAATAAGACTATTATAAAGAAGAATATCTATATAAGCTTTTAAGACGCTAGCCTAGTTCTATATAATCTAGAAATAGTAATCTCGAAGCTTAATATTAAACTAAGGATACTATTATTAGTAATCCTACTAGAGATTATATAAAAGGTTAGAATACTAAGTAATATATATAAAGTATAGGTTTAATTAACGTTAATTTATAAGTATATACGTAGGTATAAGAGCTTATTATCTACTTCTATTATTATAGCTATTAATTAGTTAAGAAAAGATACTAAAGTAATAGCTTATAAAACTATACTTATACGTAAATAAATCGTAAATCTAAAGAAGATAATTAAGACTACTATAATATATAGAGCGTATAAAAAGAAGAGAATCTAGAAGTAGGGTATCCTAACTAAGATAGAGGGAGAGACTATTATTATTTAGAAGGCTACTAAGTAATAGTAAGAGAATAAAAGATATTAAGTTACTAGATAATTAAATATAAGCTAATAGGTTTTAGTATACTATATATACTATAGAGAACCTAGATATAACTTATAAATATATAAAAAGACTACTATAGATACTACTTAATTTAGAATAGTTATTATATTAATAGATTTCTAGTATATTATTAAACTACGTAGCTTTTTATATATAAAAAGTTAGGTAGAGTACCTACTTACTTATACTACCTACTCGCTTATAAAATAGGTTAATATATAATAATAGATTAAGTTATTAGAGAGTAGAATTACTTATAAAGCGGGCTATAAAGTATATATACTAGGTTATATCTAGGTAATATATACTTATAAAATATAAAAGATAAGTAATAAGAGACTAATATTATTTAATAGTATTCTAAGAGACGTCTATATCTTATAGGTACTCTTTAAGATACTTTAGAGATAAAGAAATCTTTATAAATAACTTATTATTTATATAGTAGTCTATAATAAGCTTATTAAAATACGAGTCTATTAAGATAGAGAATATATATTTATCCCTATTCTTAATAATTTTAATACCTAGATAGAAGAATAGCGGTCTAAGGTCTTAGATTTTATAGTACTTAAAAATAATATTCTTAAGAATAGTTATATTCTTCTTAGTATAAGTAGTAAGAATAAGATTATTAATATATACGATAATAATACCTTAAGTATTCTTATTAATAAAGATATATAGATTAAAGGCTAAAGATATATATTTAAAATCTAAAAGTAAGATTTTAAGATCGAGATACTATAGTAGAGTAGACTCTTTAAGTTCGTAAATTCTATATAGTAGTTAAATAGTAGTACTACTATCTATAATATCTAGGAGGAGTTATAGAAAAATAATATACTTATTATCTAAATAAGTATTAAGATAAATAGTAATAATATTAATTTATTTATACTCTAAATTCTAGAGGGTAATAAGTATAAAGAGAATATATAAAGTCGTTATATATATAATATATAAGTAAATAGATTAGAAATATTCTAATTATATTTAGAAATTATTATAGACGATAAGATATACTTTATATTTAAGAAGTTTATTATTAGTATTATTCTTATACTTATATATCTACTAACTAGATATTACTTTATACTAATTTAGTTTAGTAGATATTATAAGATACTAAATATTATTTTATTTAAGAGAATTAAACTTCTTATTTATAACGAGCTAAAATTAATTCTTATAAAGATATAATTTAAATTTATAATAGTTTATTAGTTTAGATAGAAGGCTTAATAGTAGTATATTTATTAGTACTTTTATAATAATAAAGGTAAAAACTTATTCGAATATTAAAGATATAAAGTAAAAATAATAATACTTATTTCTATCTATTAGTATATAGTTTAGTTTATTTCTATATAGCTTTAAGGGATTATTAAAGACTTATTCTAATAATATATCGGGTATAATAGTATTCTTATCTTAGTCCTCTTCTTATATAGTAGCGTTAGTAGGGTTACCCCCTAAATTAGATTATAATCCTACTACTTCTTAAAGTTATTTCTACTAGTCGTTATCTATAGGTTTAATAGTATTAGTAATTATATTAGAAAGTAAAGCCTTAGTAACTAGAGATAATTAAATAGAGAGAGAAAGCTTATTAAAGCTAGATATAGTAATTTTAATATTATAATTATAAAAATTCTAGTAAACTATATCTAAATAAATAATATCTTTTATCTTAGAGATATATATCTCGTATATATTCTTAATAATTATACTAACTAGATAGCTCTTTTAGTTATAAGATATTAATTTTTTACTATATATATATTTTACCTTAGATATATAAATATAACTAATATAGTCGAAGGTATAAATAAGAATAAGATATAGTACTAGATTAGAAATATTATTTTTAGATTAATATATCTTATAAGATATTTTCTTAATAGAAATTCTAGAGATTAATAGAAAATTCTAATTCTATATTTAATATTATACTATATATAGCTATAAATTCTAAGGAATACTAGTAGTAATATATATTATATATATAGTAGTAGAGATAATACTATTAATATACTTTGTAATACTATTTTTTAAGATATTATATAATAGAGAAGACTCTAGTTTAATATTCTTACTTTTAGTATATTATTCGAAGTAATTATTTATAAATTCCTTAGTATTATTAAAATAAATAGTACTAACGTAGAGATCTATTTCTATCTCTTAAACGTCGTACTACTTAATTAATTCTTTAGTAAGTAAGGTTCTAGAATTTAAGTAGGATATCTAGTAGTATTAGAAAAAGTTATTAGTAATAAGTATTTAGTAGTACTTTCTATTATATTCTTTAGATATAATAGGTCCTATAATATTAATATAAACCTTACCTAGAATATAAAAGAGATATTTTTTTAGTATATAAGAAAAGATTTATAATAATTTTACTATACTATAAGACTTATAGTTAAATAGCTTTATATTAAAGATCTCTATACTATTAATCTTTTTAGCTAAATATTTTAGTATTACTAGGTCTAAATAATCTAGTATTATATACTACTTATATAAAGGATATACTATATAAGAGATAGTATAAGAGAAATAATTATTATAAAGAATAGTATATATAATAGTATATACGACCTCCTCTTTATTATAGATAACTAGGAAATTAGAAATCCTATCTATCTTAGATAGATAGGTAAACTTAGAGCTATTAGATTTTATAAGTATATTAGTACTACTATTATAAAAGTAGTTCTTCTATTTAAAAGGAGCTTATAAGATAATATTTATTATAAAGTCTTCTTCGAAGACTATATCGTTTAAGATAATAATCTAGACTATACTATTACTTTTAGTAATATTAAATTATATAGTACTTAGTTCTTAGACTTATAATATACTATTAACGTCTTTAATTATAGACGTAGGTTTATCTAACTAGATAATAAACTTAGATTTATTATTATAAACGCTCTAGTTAGTAATAGTATTATAGTAATAATAATATTTATAGGTCGTATTCTAAGTAGTATACTAAAGTATTAATAGGGAAATATTTATATAAAAGGAAATAGTACTATATAGAATATCTAGTATTTTAGAAGAAGATTATTCTTATAATAATAACGGGCGACTAACTATTATATAGACGTTAGTTATATCTATTATTATTTTTATAGTATTAGCTTTTACCTTCTTAGTTTTTCTTCTCTTTTCTATTTTTACTTTCTTCTTAGAGTATAGCTTAAAGTAGTAGTTAGGTCCTCTATAGTAAGACTTCTTATAATAAAAGTATAGTTTATACTTCTAACTTCTTAATATACTAGCTAGTTTAATAGTATTCGTTTTATTAGTTATATTTATATTATTAGTTATAGTATTAGTAGGAGTATACTTTATAAAATACTTATTAATATATTTCTCTTCCTCTTTTTTAATCCTAATAATAAAAGTCTTAATAGGGTTTATAGGTTATAATTCGCTATACTCTATTAGAGCTTATTTAAGTCTATTAACTATCTATTTTCTACTATAATAAAGATTATTATATTAGTCCTCTATCTAAGCTAGTATAGTATAACCTAACTTAATTAAATATATAATATTAGAGAGAAAGTTATCCGAATCTTTATTATATATAAGAGTACTATCGGGGTATAGAATATTATAGAGTATAATAATAATATCTACTATACTAAGATTTATAGCTATATTTCGAAAAGTATTAGTCTATTTACGAACTAATAAATAGTAATTAGATAAAATCCTTTAAAGAGTTTTAATAATCTTATAGATATTATCTAGACTTATATCTTTATTATTAGAGCTAAGTATACTATATATCTTATATATAGTACCCTTTATATATAAAGATATATAATAATTAGTATATATATTCTTAAAAATAATACTTTATAACTTAATATTCTTTAAATTCTAGTTATAGACTATCTTCTCTAATTTAAATTATTATTTAGTAACTATTTTATTCTAGAGTCTAATATATTTATTATATTATTCGGCGCTCTTATAGATCTATTATACTTATTCCTTATATTAAATCTTTAATATATTAAAGTAAGTTATAATTTACCTTTATATAGGAGTTAAAAAGTTAGAAATTATAATTAGTATAATAGATAGTATAGAGATAATAGGTTTAAAATTATCTAATCTTTTATAAACGAGAATTAGAATATAGAGCGAGTTAATTATAAATTAAAGAAAATTAATTTAGATATAAGTCTAATATTTAAAGTTTAATAATAAATATATAAGCTACGAGGTAAGTATTTTATAATAAAAGCTTTAGATTATTAGTTATCGTCTATTATATAGCGCTAAACGCCTATTCTATAGTCTATAGCCCTAGTTAGCTAATACCTAGACTAATATCTAAGAAACTAAATATAACCTATATAGACTTATTCTATAGTCTATAGCTCTAGTTAGCTAATATTTAGACTAATATCTAAGGAATAAAATATAATCTATATAAACTAATAGTTAAACTAGTCTATATTTTATAGTCTTAAACGTCTAAATCTACTTATTTATTACTTCCTTCTAGTATATATTAACTAGCTTAAACTACTATTTAAGAGTAGATACGACTTAAAAAGTAGAATAAATATCCTTTTATATAATAGTTATACGCTTAGTATAAATAGCTATAAGATTTATAGCTATAGAAAAGTTAGTCTAATACTAGAACTAATACTATATTATAACTATATTTTCTAAAATAATAATAAGATAGACTTTAATAGTAGTATAAAGGACGTTAAAAGCCTTAGTCTAAAATTATAGATTATTACTACCTTTTATATTTCTAGTAATCTCGTATATAAGATAGCTAAGCGCTATATAAAGAATAATAAAATTAATAGTCTTTTAAAAGTACTAAATCTCTTAAAGAGCCCTTATTATATATTTAATTAATATTAATAAATAAGAAGTAAAAGTAACTAATACTTACTACTACGTAGTTAACCTTAATAGGACTTATTATTAATACTATAAAAAATAGAGACTTTAATATAATTAAAAATATAGTTATACTTTTTATATTTAGACTAAGTATCTTTATTAAACTACTTATTACTAGTAGAAGCTTTACTAGCTTTCTTAATACCTTTATACGGCTTCTTAAGTAGCTTATTATATAGCTACTTTATAGTAGTAGACTTATTAATAGTAGTAAATCTTTTATATAGCTACTTACTACTTATCCCTATTAAAGTTAGTAAAGAATTAATACTAAGGCTAATATCTTACTTATAAAGATAGCTAGTATTTTACGTAGCTACTTACTACTTATTCCTATTAAAGTTAGTAAAGAACTAATACTAAGACTAATACCTTATTTATAGAGATAATAGATTATTATATTATATTTACCCTAGTAATCTTAAAGGTATTATTAGATTCGTAATTACTTTTAGATATATCGAGAAGATTAGACTCTAAAATAAGATTTAGAAAGATACTATTCTATTCTTTATCTTTAATCTATCCTATTAAAGTTAGTAAAGGATTAATACTAAAACTAATATCTTACTTAAAGTATATCTAACTATTATTAAAGATTCTATACGAGATAATTATTTATTATTATTAGAATAAGTACTATTCTCTTCTTAATTATCGGTCCTCTCTACTAAAATTAGTAAAGAACTAATATTAAGACTAATATCTTACTTAAAGTATACGTAGCTTTTATAGAGGTTATAGTAGAAGTAGATTATTAGTTATTTAGATTAAGATATCGCGTAAATATCTAAATTAAAGAAACTATACTATTCTCTTCTTAGTTATTAGTTCTCCCTACTAAAGTTAATAAAGGACTAATATTAAGACTAATATCTTACTTAAAGTCTACCTAATAGTTATTAAAGATTTAGTAGTAGATAATTATCTACTATTATTAGAATAAGTACTATCTCCTACTAAAGTTAATAAAGAACTAATACTAAGACTAATACCTTACTTATAGTCTACTAAGGTAAAAGACTAGAATATTATTTATTATTCTTATAAGTACTAAAACTCTAACTAGTATAAACGAACCTTACTACTTTATTAGAACTAGATTATTCGCTTAGTTATTTATTATTATTAGAATAAGTACTATCCCCTTCTAAAGTTAGTAAAGAACTAATACTAAGACTAATATCTTACTCGTAGTCTACCTAGCTACTATAAAAGGTATAATACTAGATTATTATCTATTAATATTATATATTTAACTATCCTAGTTATTAAAAGCGATCCTTACTTATTTAGTAGAACTAGATTATTTACTTAGTTTAGTAGGACTAGATTATTTACTAAGCGAGATAGAAATAGGAATATTACTATTAGTAGTCTACGTACTATATACTACTACTAAAATTAGTAAAGAAACTAATACTAAGGCTAATATATATCTATATACTTAGCTATAATAGATAGAAGTAGATTAATAATATCTACTTTAGTAAATAGTAGTAGGTTAGAGGGGTCTACTCTAGTAGATAGTAATAGGTTAAAGGGGTTTACTCTAGTAGGTAGTAGTAGATTAAAGGGGTCTACTTTAATAGGTAGTAGTAGGTTAAAGAGGTCTATACTATAGTCCTAATTATTAGTAAAGAAATTATTTATATATAGTTAAAGCTTAAATAGCTTAGAACTTACTAATATTATTCTTATTATAGAAAGTTAATAAATAACTAATATTAAGACTAATATCTTACTCTTAGTAGTCTTAGAGAGCTTTTTATCTATAACTATAATAATAAGTTCTTAATAATCTAGTAGAAAAGTAATAAAAGATTTATAAAAGTAGAGACTAGATAAATATATATATAGAGTAAAATAGTATAATATTATATAACTAGTAGTAGACTAGTAGTAAAAGTTAAAAATAAAGTAAAAGAACTAAAGTTCTTAAAAGTAAAGTTAAAATTCTACTAGCTAGTATTTTAATTCGTAAAAGAAGGTCGTAGTATTAGTTATAGTATTAAACCCTTATATAAAATCTTATTTTAATTATAATTTAATAAAAAATTTAAATATAACGATACTATTAACGGAGATATAGTAGTTATTAAAAATTATTAAAACTTACTAATAGTATTTACTACTTACCGTAATTATATAACTAGTTATTAGCTAGTAGTAAAAGTAAAAGAACTAAAATTCTTAAAAGTAAAGTTAAAATCCTACTAGCTAGTATTTTAAATTATAGAAGGAAGTCGTAATATTAGTTATAGTATTAGACTCTTATATAAAATCTTATTTTAATTATAATTTAGTAAAAAATTTAAATATAATAATACTATAGATAGAGATATAGTAGCTATTAAAAATTATAGAAACTTACTAGTAGCGTTTACTACTTATTATTATTATTAAGTAGTCTTATTATAGACTTTACTACTAGCTAGTATAAATATAGCTATAGGTAAATAATTCTAAATTTTTATTTCTAAACTTTAATAATAATATATACTACTACTATATTTAATATTAGTCTTTTACGGTCGTATATTATTAGCTACTAGATTAATACTAAGGCTAATACCCTTTATTATAGCTAATTAAAAGAAGTATAAGACTAATACTAAATAGTTCTTAAATAAAAATACTAGGAAGAATCTATAAGTACGCGATAAAGTTATAAATAAATAATTTTAGTTAATTAAAGATAAGAATATGATTAATAAGTACTATATAACTATATAGAAGAAATTCCGACTATTAGTTATCTATATTATTAATAGAATATTAAGTCTATTTAAGAAAGAGAAAATTAAAAGCTAACTATATCTATAGTCTAAGAATATTACTATTATATAGTAGTAAGTAAGGTATTAGCCTTAGTATTAGTCTATACTAACTATCTATAGATTTAGCTTAGAATTATATTTTATATAGTAAGCTATAGCCTATATCTAGTCTAGAGACGTTAATATATAGATATAAAAAGTCTATTATAGCTACTAAGATATTATATTTTAACTTAATAATAAGTATATACTATCTATATTTATCTATAGTATAGTAAAAGAGCTATATATCTATAAAGATAATAAAGCCCTTTTAAACTTATCCCTTATACTAGTCGATAAAGATAATAATAACTAAAACTATACCTCTAGTAACTTAGATAATAATTTATCTAAAGAGATAATTTAGTATTTCTACTAGTTTAATTAGAATATATTAATTATTTTATAACTTAGCTACTAGTAGTTCCTATAAGAATTTTAGTAATTAGCTATTATTAGAGTATACTAGAAAATTATTACTCTTAAGATTAGAATCTTTATAGTATATATTCTATATATATTATCTAGAGTTTTTAGTATAAGTTTATCTACTTAATAGACTAATATTTATACTAATACCTAATAGATATATATAAATAGTATTTAGTCTAAAATTAGTTAATCTCTTCTTACTATAAGTTCTATATATTATATTAAATAGATTAATACTAATATTAATATCTTATAAGTATATAAAAATATATTATAATCCTTTTTCTATAATATAACTAGTAATTCTATATTAAAGGATATAAGTTTTTTTAGAGTATACTATTAATATAGTAATATTAATAGTAACTATAGTATAAAGTCTACTTTAAAGTATAGTTTTCTTATTATATAATATAATTTCGTTCCTAAAAATAGATTATAGCTTTACTAGTAGCGTGTTTATAACTACTACGAGTAAGTAAGATATTAATCTTAGTATTAGTCTAGTCTTACTAATAACTATAGCTATTAGCTATTAAAGAAATAGCTACTTATTATAACTATAAGAAGAGAATAACTATTAATAAGAAGACCGGCCTTTTACTTCTACTATTCTAGGTACTATTTTCGCGTATAGAGTATACTATTTTAGTTTTTATTTTCTTATATTAAGACTATAGGAAGTTTTTAAGTTATAAAATTAAGCTAGTAAAAGATAAAGAGGTACTTAAATTACTAGAATTCTTTAAAGATACTTTTACTTCTATATTTCTAAAGTCCTATATAAAGGATTATAAATTATTAATAATTAAGTTAATTCTCTTTATAATTTATAATACTACTAATTATATTCTATAAGATATAACGCTATAGATTATACTTCTAGATAAAGAGGAGTAGAATATATAAGTAGATAAAGATAGTAATATCTAGATAGTAGAAATCTAGATAGGGTATAATCTAATATTAGTCTAGGTATTAGACTATAAGTAATTATTAAAGTATAATAATATTATATTTAAAGATATATAGATATAGTATTAGTATAGATATTAATCTAGTTAATAATAAAGTTTATATTTATAGACTAAAATAGAGTATTCTTAATATAAATATACTACTAATCTCTTCTAGTCTTATCTATCTTTCTATACGTATATATCTTACTTTTTAGCTACTTTAAATACTAAAAAGAAAAACTATTCTCTAATATTATATCCTTTAATATTTTTACTTATAAAAGTATAATATATATTAATCTAGGAGTATAATCCTAATCCCTACTAATATAAACTACTATCTTTTCTAAACTTAGGCCCTAAGACTTATAAACTATAATAGTCTAAGTAAATACTAGAGAAAACTAAATTTAAGTATAAATTATCTAGTCTAGTATAAACTCTTTATTAATAGTAAAGATTAGTACTATAATCTAACTATTATTTATTAAATAAAGCCTAGAACCTATATATCTATTAAATACGACTAGAATTATAAGAGACGTTATATTCTTATAATTATTAATATTTATACCCTAAATAATATTAATAATAGTTTTAATAGTACTATTTACTAAGTCTTTTTCTATTTAGATATTTTTAAGAAGTATTACCCGTCTACTAATATAGAGGGAAAGCTTATTAGAAAGATTACTATTATCTTCTAGAGGTATTATAGCTACCTATAGATTCTCGTAAAATATCCTTATTATAACTACTAGTTAGCCCGAATTCTATATATAATAATAATTAATCTAGCTAATCTTATACCTCTTAGTATAGATTCGTATAATACTACTAAAGAAATCTTATTTAACTAAAGAAAGTACTATATAATATTAAGTTATAAGTAGTATTTAATTAGCTTATCTTAACTTTTTAATATAAATATATATAAGAGCTTCTTAAAAAGCTAATTATATATTACTTTATTACTATATAATAACGTCTAAGATAATTATATAACGAAATTTAAGATAAAGAGCTTAATCCTTAATATTAGTAAGATTTAGAGTATAGGAATTATTAAATAATAGTCTATATATAACTAGTAGGAGTTAATAAAAGTCTTTAACTAATATAATATTTACTTTAGTAAAAGAAAATAACTATTATCTTAGTTAAATCTTATAATATTATATATATATTTAAAAGAGAATACTTAGATTAACTATAAATTTCTCGTTAATAATAATATATTAGATATTCTTAAATAATACCTAGATTTACTAAAGAGTAACGGGTACTAATAGAGAGAGATTACTATTCTATAGTTAGATTAGAATCTAGAATATAGAATTAATTATTCTTTCTAATATAAGAAAGGCTATTATACTAGTTAGTATATAACGAGTAATAGGAGGTCTTTTACTAAGGGCCTCTATAATCTCTATTAAAGTAATTAACGTTACCTCTATTATATATATTTTACTAGTACTACCTATACTATTTAAGTTAATAAGAAGTTAAGAAGAAGAACTACTTTACTAAAAAACTATATTATAATTTACTAATATATCGTATAATAGCTACTACTTAGACTAAAGGGTATTAGACGAGATATTAGTCTAGATAATCTAATTAATAGAATAGAGGTACTTCTAATCCTTTTAATAATATAATAGATTAAGTCCGTATATATCTTTATAAATAAAATTATTCTAATCTTTTACTTAATTAATAGATTAGTCTTTAATATTATTATTATCTATAATAAATTCTTATAAACCTAGATATCTTACTACTAGTTCGTTAAAAGAAGAGTTATTCTCTAAATCTATATTTTCCTACTTAGAATTCTCTTCTTTAGTCTCTAATTCTATAGATTTATAATAAGTACTAGGAATATATATATATAAAGCTTTATACTTATAGTAAACTTTTATATAAATAATAAAATTCTTACTATTAATATACTTAATATTCTTAATTAAATAGAAAGAATAATAAAGTATTAGTATAACGCGAGTAAAGTCTTTAGTATATATTATAAATAAATAGAAAGAATAATACTTTAAGATATATAGCTTTACTTAAGCTTAATACTTAAAAGGTAGATAGTAAATATAATAAAGAAGAAAGTTAAAATAGTTAACCTCTTTAAGTATAGCTAGCTACTCTTTATATTTAGTAAAGGGTAACTAGTCTTACTAAAAAGAAACTTAGTTATTACTATTATCTTTAGGAGTATTAGATATCTCTTATTACTAATTTTAAAAGATAAAAGTAGTTAGATATTCTATCTTAGGGTAATAATTAATGTTAACTACTATCTAAGAGTAGTAAAATAGAGATAAACTAAAGAGGATATAATAAACTTTTTAAATATTATAGTTCTACTAGCTAGTAGACCTATTTAGAAGCTTAAAAGTAAAAGAGAAGAACATATTTTTATTATTTAAATAAAAAAGAACTTAGACTACTATCTCTTTATATAATAGAGTTAGTATTTCTTCCTTTATAATATAAACCTCTATATACTTTATTACTCTAATAGTACTAGTATAGAACTAGATATTCGTATTTATATACTAATTAAGGGCTATAACCTAGTTATATATATTAAGCTAAAGATAATTTTAATAAAATTAAAGATAAAGATAAATCTTTTTTAAAGTCTTTTTAAATTATAGACCTAAGTTAAGTAGCTATAGTATATTAAAGTAATAAACCTTCTATTTAGTTACCTTATTTTTCTTCTTATAATATAAATTCTAATAATAATAGAAATAGTAATAAGTAAAAATAGAGACTAGCTTTTTAAAGTTAAATATTATCTACTTAAATAATAATAATAATAGTAATCTATCTTCTAGTATATTCTAAGTATTTAGTTTAGAGTAGATAATACTAATATAATATTTCTAATATTAAGTAAGTTAGTTTCTTAAAAATTCTATACTCTAGCTATCTAGCTTATAGTTCGGACTAAAAGTATAATAATAAAAATAGAGACTATAATTATAAGTACTTCTATATTCTTACTACTTATGTTAATTTTATAAATTAATAATTTTAAACTTTAACTTAATAATATATTTTTTAAATAGCTTAAATTATTAATAGAACTAGTATAATATAATATAAGGATAGTTTTAAATAAAGTCTTAAATAAGTCGTATATATTATATAGAAGTAGTAGTATTTTACTCTTTAAACTAAGGTATAAATTATAATAGATTATATTAATAATAATCTATAATAAAGTATATAATAAAGAGATATAGAAAGAATAGCTAGTAAACTTATAATATAGTTAGTATTAGTCTTAGTATTAGTCTCTAATCTAGAGAAAGTTAAGATAGAATATACTATAATCTTAAGATTTTTACCCTTTTATATCTAATATATATAAGATTCCTAAATTATAGTAAAATAATAAATAATAGAATTAATTAGTTATAGACTATTATTAGGGCTATTAAATACGACCCTAATATCCTCTATAGTAATAGAATTAGTATTTATTATATAATTAATAAAGAAATTAGTCTTAGCTATAGTCTACCTCTATAGAAGGGTATTAAATATAATAAATTAAAACTAAGAGTAGTATATAAATTATTTATTCTTATAATATATAATATAATAAATATATATAAAATAGTTTATTATATACTACTAAGGCTATATAAAATTAGTAGTACTAATTAAATAAAAGATAGAAAAGATAAGACTAAGAAGAGACTTCCGACTATTAAACTTTATAATAGGTATCTAGTAGATAGAACTTATAATAAGATATATAATTTCTCTTTAATTTTATATTTACTAGTAGAGAGTCTTAAACTCCTCTATATTTAGAAGAAGATTAGATATAACTAACGTATCTACTTTTATATCTTTATTATCTAAGCTAGTAAGATCTAGACTATTATAGTTAGACTCTATATTATTAATAGACTTCTTTAATATAGATTAACTTATATACGGTCTACTAGAATTAGTTAATAAAGAAGAGAATACTATAAAAGTACTACTAGTATTAGATAAGATATTAGCTATATTCCTAAGTAGAATAGATATAGTCTATATAAGTAGGATATTTATAAAAGTATAAAATAGACTAGAATAGTCTACTTATATATTAGGTCTAGTACCTAGTACTAAGTATAGTCTATTATTATACTTAATCTTAATAAACTAATTATTAATAAATATATTTATAGGAAGCTATTAAATAATATTATAATTAATTTTAATATTATAGTAACTAGAATAATTATACTTTAAGAAGAATAGCTATTAAAGTATAGTTAATTAGTATATCTTAAAGTTCTTTTTAAACTAATAATTAATTATATCCCTATTATTATCGTCTAATTAGAGTAACTTAAGAATAATAATATCTAATTTAAAAGATAAAAGAGAAAGTTTATAAAATATCTAATTAATATTTATAGTAAAATAGTAGATATAATTCCTATACTTCTACTATAATCTATAATACTACTAAATTTCTATAAAGATATATACTTAGACTATTAGTATCTTCTTTATATCTATTAGAAGTAAAAGAGTAGTTAATAATAGACTAGAGTCTATACTATTTATAGCCCTATAAAGTAGAATCTAATTAAAGTTATTAAAGTACTTAACTTTATTATTATAATATACTAGGTATTTATAATTATATACCCTAATCTAAAACTAATAATAATTATAGATAATATATATTTATATCTACTCTTTATTTAACTCCTTATAAAACTTATTAATTAGAACTTTATCTAAGCCTAATATTACTTAGTTATTTAAATAGTTATTTTTATTAAATTTAATTTAGGATAGAATAGAAGGGAGGTTATATATATAAGATTCGGCTTCTCTAAAGTTATTAAGAGTAAGAATAGATTTATTAGAACTAATACTATAACTAATATCTATACTATTATCTAAAACTAGTATAATATACTAGAGATTAAACTAAGTAAAGCGTAATAGTTAAGAGAAAGATAGATTATTACTCGCTCGAAAGATTAATTAAGAAGGTAATAATAACTAAGTAGTAAAGCCCGTCTATAGTATAAAGGATATATTTAGGATACTTAAGCTAAATACTAGTATTAGTAATAGTAGTTAAGAAAGAAGGCTAAGATTAAGTTATTTTAAGGGAGAAGAGGAGATACTACTCTATATAGAAGGTTTATTATTATAACTAGTTTAAGCTCTCTTCTATCTAACTAGATAGTACGATAAATACTAGTACTTCTATCTACTATTCTTAAATTAATCGTAGGAAGCTAGTAAAGCTTTATTATATTAAGTATAGAAGGGGCTATTAGATTAGATTAAAGATATTAATACTTAATAAAGGTATTCTTAGTAGAAAGGGTAATACCTATATAAAAAAAAGTATTAGTTTAGATATTAGTTACTATATTAGTTATTTACGTATTATAGCGGATTTTAATAAGATATAGCTAGAGAAGTAGCTAAGAAGTCTATAGCCTTCGTAATTAGGTATAGTACTATAATAGTATAAAATAATTAGCTATAAGATATTTAAATATTATCTAGTCGAAAATAGTAATACTACTAACCTCCTATAGAACTAATAGGAATATTCTACTTTAGTAGACCCGAATATATATACTATACTTATATCTTACTTCGTAATTAAGTTTAATCTTAATAAAATTATCTAAATTATATATAAACTAGATAAGTAAGTTATTAAGAATATTCTTTATCTAATACTCTATAGTATAGTTATTAAGTTATTTATTCTAGTCCTTCTAGTTCTTATTATATATATAGAGAGTAATATTTAAAGTATATATAATCTAGTTAATCTAGATAGTTTAACTAGAGTTTATTATAAACGTACTATACTTTATAGTATAAAATTATAGTAAATTAGTATAAATAGTAAAAGGTATTATATCTAAGAGTATAGGATCTTAAGTAATAATAGTACTAGGGCGGCTATATATAACTTAACTAATAGTACTAAAAGCTAATCTATCTTCTTATAACGAATCTAATAGTTTAGTATAGAGCTTAATAATATACGGATTTATAAAAGACTTATAATCTATAGATTAATAAGAGTAAAAGTTATATAATTATAAGATTAGTATATTATTAAATCTATATTAGAAGAAGATTATATAGTAAGTACGAGGCGCTAATTATCTTAATATAATATATCTTACTATAAAATATAGTAAATAGAGTAATACTAGGGGATTAGATAATACTTAGTAGTATATAATATCTTATAGTAAATCGTAGTAAAATAAGGCTTAAACTAGATTAGATAGGAATCCTAAAGGGGACTACTAATATATTAGAACCTAATAGTATAATAAATATACTATTAATCTTAATCTAAATCTTATATTAAAGTATATATAATATATATTATAATAATTAATTATACTAATATTTTATCTATTAAAAAGCTAGCTTTATTAAAGTTATAGATATTTTAATTAATAATATTTTAAGTAGTCTTATAGTATATTACTTATCTCTCTCTTAGAAGCTTAGGCTATTACTTAATATAATATTATATTAACTTCTAGACTAGCTATATTTTTTATAATTTTAATTATCTTATTATATTTTAATATTTTAATATCTTATATAATAGTATAGATAGTAACTATACGATAATAATAGCTTCTAATTTTCTAATAATATATATAAATAGTTAAATATATTAATAATACTAAACCTTCTACTCTTCCTAGTTAGATATTTCTATTATCCTCTATTCTATTTATCTCTACTAGTTCCTCTATATTCGATTTATTATACTATCGTTTATATTATATCTACTATAAATACTAGCTCTATCTTTTATATTAGATATTTATTCCCTTTATAATATACTAAGAAGGTTAATTTTTCTATTTATAATAATCGTCTCTATATAAGCTTTTCCTCTAGCCTATATAGATAGTATAGCTATCTTTAAATAAAACGTTTATTCTTATTATATAGGGTCTTAGATAGGAATATAATATAGATAACTACTAATAGCTATATAAGAATTCTATTACTACTCGTTCCCTTAAATATATCTAATATATAGTTAGTTTTATACTACTAGTTATTATAATTAAGAAGTTTTATTAATAGTACCTCCTACTTATAATACTAAGGATATTCTACTATAATATTTAAAAGATTTAGAGTATTATACTCGAATAGTCTATTCTACTCTAGTTTCTTCTACTAAAGGACTAAGTAAATAATTATTAGCGAAGATATATAGTTAATAGGTATTAATAATAAGTTTAGAGAAGAGGTTATATTAATACTACTACTCTTATTATTACTAGAAGACTAAGAATATATAATAAGGAAGCTAGCTAAAGATAAGAGATAGATATAGTAAGAAAGCTAGCTAAGAATAAAAGATAGATATAAGTAGAATACTAGTATTATTATAGGTAATTTTTATACTATAGATAGTATTAGTATATTAACTTCTTATTACTACTATTAGTCTTCTAACTAGATTCTATAGTTTAGTATTATATATTATTTCTTATCTAGTATCTTAATATTCGAAATATTATCTTATTAGTATCTTATAATTAATAGTATTATATATAGCTCTATAGCTCTATTATTATATATAAGATATAGATATAATATCTCTACTATATATAAACTTCTATTATATTTTATATAGATCTTTTAAAGAGACTTCTACTATATAAATCTAAATTAAATAGTATATTACTCGATTAAACTAGATTTAAATAATATTAAGATTTTTATAAAGAGCTTATTATTAATTATAAAGCTAATTAAATTATATTTTAATATTATTAATTTACTAGATAAAGTTTCTAGATTAGTAGATATCTATCTACTTAATATTATATATAAGTAGTCTATTTACTATATCTTATATAATCTTTATAATAAAGATAAATTTTTATAAATCTAAATCGAGTATATATTTAATAATTATCTTCTTTCTTAACTTAAAAAGCTTTCTTAAGTTAGATTAATAATTATATTATATAATAATTCTAATATATTAGTTATTAAGTATACTTTTAAAAATATTAAATATTATTATAACCTTCTTAATCCCCTTCTCTAGGAGCTTAGGCTACTACTTAGTATAATATTATATTAGCTTCTAGACTAGCTATATTTTTTATAATTCTAATTATCTTATTATATTTTAATATTTTAATATCTTATATAATAGTATAGATAGTAATTATTACGGCCCGTTCCCTAGATAATCTAGTTATTTTACTTATTTTCTATTTTCGGTTAGTAGATTAGGTAATCCTAAGGATTAGCCTAATAGATAGTTAGCTTATTTAGCGCGCTAAGCCCTATTCGGGTATAAGAACCCCTCGTTCTTATATCCTTATAGCGCTATCTTAGAATAGCTTTAATATACTAATTCTACTATTAGTTAATTAGAAGGCTCTCTTAGTAGTTATAACTTCTAGTTAATTATACTTAGTCCTAGGGTCTTATATTATCCTAAGATCTTTAACTTTTAACTAGAGATAATAGTTAAATATTAACCCCTTCTAAATCCCTAGAGGTTTATAGTACTTAGGGTAGATAGTATATAGTACTTTCTTAGATAAGTCTTAAAACTAACTACTTCGAGTCTTAATATTAATAGAACGCCTAGTACCTCTCTTAAAGAGAAGGGACCTATAAAAGTATTATATAGAATTAAATCTATATTCTAAACTCTATAATAAACTTATCTTTATATAATTAACTAAATTATTAAATTAGTATAATAATAAGATAGCGAATTCTCTAGGCTAGATAGACCCTTTAAAGTCTATTCTATTAAATAAACTACTCTCTTATAAGCCCTCCTTATAGAAGAAAGGTAAAGAAAAGAGTAAGATCCTAAACTAAGCCCTAAGTAGGGCGAGAAGTATATAAGCTTAGACTAGATCTTAGAGCTAGGCTAGAAGTAAGATACTCTCTCTTAAAGAGAAAGTATACTAGTAAAAGCTAACTAAGGTCTATAAACTAATCTTCTTAAAGATATTTATTAATAAAGATATATATATTAACCCCTAGACTCTTAAGATTATCTTCCCTTTTTAAGAAGAAAGTATAAGTAAAGATAGTCTTAAAGAGAAGATTAATAAGTACGTTAAGAGGGTTAAATTACTTAGAGAAGAAAATAGACCTTAAATCCCCTATTTAATAAATATAAAAGAATAAAAAAAGCTTTTAAACTATAATATAGTCTAAGATATACTAGCTATCTAGAAGGAACCTAATCTAATTACTAATATCTTAATAGATAATAGTCTCTATCTTATTATAACTAAAAGATTAGTAAGTACTATAGAAGTAGGTATAGTTAGTAGAAACGTCTTTATAAATACTATAACTAATAAGTTTAATTAATTAGTTAAGAAAAGGAATAATTATAAAAGATAAGTTAAAAAGTTATAAGAAGAGCTTTAATAAATCTAAAAAATTATAAGTAGGTAATAGAATTTAAAGGAAGACTTTAAGTAGTTCTCCCCTATAGCTATTTATACTAAGACTAGACTTATAGTTCTTTCTTAGTATAATCCTAAGTCTACTCTTAAGACTCCGCTATTATAGTATAACTCTAATAGTAGATAAGATATAGAGGAGGTAGAACTCCCCTCTATAATAATATAGCTAAATAGCTTAAATATCGGCCTTTAAAGAATCTCTCTTATCTATTATATCCCCTTTTAAACCCTTAGGCTCTTAGGAAGATTCTAGTAAAATTTAATTTAGTATTTAATCTTTTAGTTAAGCTTCTTATAAAAGAAGCTAACTATTAAACTAATTATATTTTTAAATCTAATATAGACTCCTAATAAAGACTATTATAAGTATCTATTAGATTTAAATATACTACTCTTTACTATAAAGAAAATAGAAAATATTTCTACTTCCTACCCTAGTATTTATTTTATAAGATCTCTATTAGTTTTACTAAAGTTTATAACTATTATCTTAAATAATAAAATATAAATTCTTATTTAGAAGAAGAATATTATAAAAAACTATTAAAGTAAATCCTTATAAATCTTTAACTTCTAGAAGACTATATTCTACCTTAACCCCGTCTTATTTAAAAATAACGAAGAGTCTAGGTTAAAGAACTAGCTCTATAATATAGAATAGAAACTTACTATTAATAAGAACTAGTATATATAAGAGACCCTCTAGTAAATAGCTAAGATCTATTAAGTCTATATTATATCCTAACTAATAGGCCTAGTAAAAGACTATATTCGAATATAGCTTAGACCGTTATATAAACTCTTTTATATAATATTCTATTATATACTCTTATTTAGTCTTACTAACTAAGTATAGGAAAGAACTAGTATACTACGATAATTTCCGCTATATTAATACTAAGTAACTACTACGAAACGCTAATAACCGTTCCTCCCCTTCTTTCTCTCTCTCTTCCGCTATCTTTTAAATCTATATATATAAATCGAATAGCCTCTATTAATCTTACCCTATACTACTAACTCCTTCTCCGCTTCGGCCCTCTATTACTTTATTACTTTCGTCTTTATCTCTTTAATCTTCTTTATATCTCGAAACCTATAGATAGCTTAAAGTACCTTTACTATATACTCTATACTCTCCTTCGTCTAGAGATCCCTCTCTAGAAAATCTACTACTTCGTCTTTCTATAAAACCCTAAGATTCTTAGTAAGCTAGCTTAGTCTTAATAGCTACTATCTAAGAAAGTTCTTTTCGTTATCCTTATCTACCTTAACGTATATTAAGTAGATACCGAGCTAATAAACCTATACCATCTATAGTATATTTAGTAGGTATACGAACTAACCCTTTATATATACGAGCTATAGCTCTATAATTATAAGCTTATTATATTCTTCCTTCTAGAAGGTATAATCGTAGTCGATAATATTATTAAGTTTATAGTCTAGATATTCGTATATATAGGCGGCGTCTACTTTAGGGTTACGAAGAATAGTATAGTATATAGGTATACCTATAGGCTAAAGTAGAATAAAGTAATAATCTACGAAGACGGTATAGGAAGTTATCTTATATTTAGCGAGTAGAGGTATACGTAAGAAAGTAGAGGGAGTACTTAGTATCCTTATATATAGGCTATTTAATACTAGGCTATTTCATAGAAACGTCCTATAGCTACTAGTTCTAATTAGGGCTTAGCGGTTCCGCCGTTCGGCCTTCGAGATAACTTGAGTAGTACGCGATAATCGTATATTTAAAGAGCTACTAGGCCTATTTATACTATTAAACGCGCGAATTATATAAAATAATATATTAATACTTTTATATAACTTAGGTAGAGGGCTATATCTATTTATATAATTTTTAGATTTTAGCTTTATACCCCTATATATTAAAAAATAATAATATTCGAATATAGCTAAATTTTAGAAAAGAAAAAGTAGACTTTATATCTAATATAGACCTATTAGAATATATTAAGAAATACTATAAAAATCTTTATATAAAGAAGAAGATAAAAGTTAAATTCTACTAACTACGTATAAACGTATTTAGTAAAGTTAATAACTTTATTAAGAATTTCGAGTATTTAATAATAAAGGTCTATCTATCTTATTACTAGTAGAACGAAGAATTCGTAGATAAGCTCTACTTCGAGCTAAGAAATAAGGTAGATCTATTTAATAATAATAATTTTATCTTTAGTAAGCTTTATAAATATATAACTTTAACTAATAAAGTACTACTTAAGAATAACTAGTACTAAAAGACTCGACTTATCTAAAGTAATTAATTAGTTATCTTTAAAAAAAAATAACTAACTATAAGTAGACCCTTTTCTAATAAGTTAGAAAAGAAGTCTATTTACTTTAAAGACGTCTCTAAGCTCTATAACTACTCTTTTAAGAAGTATAAGAAGTAAGACTATTACTTTAATTATAAGAAAAGAAATAAATAGTAAAACTATCTTAACTACGTTATATATAAAGTAATATAGAATACTATAAAAGTAGAAGTTAATATTATCTTTTTTAATAATTTTAAGGAAGAAGCTTATTTAGACTCTTTATATAAAAAGAAAAATAGTTTAGAGTATAACTCTAATATCTTCTTTATAATATTAAAAAATAAAAGCTACTAGAGAAGAGCTTCTTCCTAATAATCTATATAGGAGTAATTAAATCTCTTAATTATTAATAACTTATTAAGATACCGTAGCTCGTTAATTTAAAATTATTTATATTCTTTATTTAATTTATAGTAAATAGCCTAGTTATATAGCTAAGAGAATTAGTAGATAATAGTACTAGTATATACCTATTAGTCTACTTTAAATATTTAAAGGTAGTAAAGAAAAAACTAATACCTATCTTCTATTAATTAAAGAAACTAATTTCTCTTAATAGATTTAATAGGAAATATAGTTACTTAGTCGATATAACTATTTAAGCTAATCTATTAATCTAGGGAAAGAATATATTTATTTAATTTCTCTTTTATAAACTTAAATATTACGATATAATATTTAGAAGAAAGTTCTTTAAATAAATTTAATTCTTAATTAACTATTATAATTAGACTTTATATTAGCTAGATAATACCTTAAAGTAAATAAAATATAATCTAACTACTATAGAAAAGTCGAATCTAAAACTAGAGCTAGAATACTAGAACGATACTTTATATCGTAATAATCTAATTAATTAATAAATTAAAGTATAGAAGAAGACCTACTTACTTAGAAAAGATCTAATACTTAGTTTAGAAATTTCTATTAAAGTCTTTATAATTCTTTAAGAGGAGGTTTATAAGTCTACTAAAGTCTTACTATAAGTAATAAAGAACTAATAAACTACTTCTAAGAAAATATAAAGAAACGTAGATAATAATACTAATAGTAATTTAAGAAATACTAAATCTAAGAAAAGCTAATAAGATTATTAAAAAAATAATAGAAAGAAAAAGAAAGTAATATCTATTTCTAATAACCTACTAGAGTAGGCTACTAGTAATAAATTTAATATATATTTTCTTAAACCTTCTAAGATATAGAAGTTTATAGATAAGAAAGAAGTTATACTAAAAGCTACTAGTCTATATAAAGTTAATTTATTAATTAGAAATAGATAGTTAAAAGACTTAGTAGAAGACTTAGTAGAATAGGACGTATAAGATATAATAATAAAAAAGCTTCCTTATAAAGATTATATAGGAGCTACCCTAGACTACTTCTTTAAGGTTAACTTAGATAAGCTACCTTTTAGAAGAAAGAATATTAACTATAAAATTATTCTTAAAAATAATATAAATAAGCTTAGTACGAGTTTACTCTATAATATATTTCTTAAATATTTAAAGTTATTAAATACTTATTTAGAAGAGTACCTAAAAAAGAGCTTTATTATAACTAATAATATTAACTTTATCTTATCTATTCTATTTATTAAAAAGCTAGAAGAGAGGTAGAGATTCTATATTAACTACTAAAAAATTAATATAGTTATAAAGAAAGATATTATAACTATTCTCTTAATTAAGAAGATACTAATATAACTCTTTAAAGTAAAGGTCTTTATTAAGCTAGATATATATTAAGTCTTTTATTATATTAGATTAGACCCTAATATAGAAGACCTTATAACTTTTAAAATATAATATAGAAATTATAAATATTATATTCTATCTTTTAGACTATATAATAGACTAGTAATCTTTTAGTACTATATTAATTAAGTACTTAAGAATGAAATTAATAAGATTTATACTATTTATATAAATAATATCTTAATCTATTTAGAAGACCTCCTTAAGTATAAGAAATATATAAGTAAAATCCTAGATAAGCTTAAAAAGACTAGACTATAGGTTAATATTAAAAAGAGCGAGTTTATAGTTACTAAGATAAAGTTTTTAAATTTTATTATTAGTACTAAAGAGATTCGTATAAATTCTAATAAGATAGTAATTATTAAAGATTAAAAGAAATCTATAACTCTAAAAGTATTATAAGCTTATTTAGACTTCTATAACTACTACTATAAGTAGTTAAAAGACTATAGTTATATAGTCCGCCCGCTTATCTAACTATTATAAAAAGAAAAATTTTTATATCTTTAGACCTAAAGAATAAGCTATATTTAAGAAAAGTAAGATATTATTATATTTAGATATTATTATAAGATATTATTTACCCTATTATAAAATCTATATAGAAACTAATATAAGTAATAGTATTTTAGTAGATATCTTTATATAGCTTTAAGATAATAGAATCTAGTAATTTATAATCTACTTTATAAAGATAATAAAGTTTATAGAAATAAACTATAAGATTTATAATAAAGAGATATTCGTAATTATAAGAGATTTAAATAAATAAAAGATTTAACTTATAAAATTATAACTAAATAAACTCTTCTAAGTTATTACTAATTACTAGATACTAGAATATTTCTTAACTAAGTATAAATTAACCCCGTAATAGACTCGTTAGGCTAAGAAGCTTATAGACTACTACTATACTATTTATTATTACTCCGGAATTACTAATATTATTACAAATACCCTCTTTCGAAAATAAAAAAAGTAAAAAATTTAAAAGGAAAAAAATAAAGTTATTAAAACTTATATCTTTATTTCCTCTAGATAGACCTCTATTATAATAGTTATTTTAATAATTACTACTAATATCTAAAATCCTAAGTATAAAACTAAAGCTTATTCTTATTTACTTCTTAACTATATATTTTATAAAAATCGTATATATACTATACTTAAACTAGAGTAAAAATTAGTCTATTAAGAATATAAGTATCTATTTCTAACCCTATCTAGACTTCTTCTCTAAAAAGAGAAGTTAGTAATATCTAAAGTAGAGTTTTTTAAGATTTATCTTATCTAGGTAGTATATACTATATAGATTACTACTTACCTAGATATAAAGAAAATTATTAGACTTCTAAGAGACCTATACTACTAGAGTATAATAAATAAGAATATAAAATATTATATAAAAAATTATAAGTAATATTAATAAAGTTATAAGTCTTAAGATAAGATCTTAGATCTTCTTAAATTACTCCCTATACTTAAGAGAGTATAAGAAGATATCTTTATAAACTTTAAAAGCTTCTTAAAGGACTATAAGGAATATAATAACGTATTTATAATAATATATAGATTATTAAAACGTACTTTCTTATTACTCTACTTTAAGACTATTATTATTAAAGATATAGCTACTTTTTACTATATATATATATAGTAAGTTTTTAGTCTTTTATATATTATAGTCTTAGATTAAGGTCTATAGTTCGTATTAGATTTTATAAAAGAATTATATAGATTTATAAAAATTAGCTAGTTATTATCTATAGTCTACTATCTATAGATCGATAGTAATACGAAAGTTTTTAATTAATAGCTAGACTAACGATTACGCCCCTTTATAAACTTCTATTAGAATAATTAGTTTAATCTTTTACCTAGTATAGACTAGACCTAGGTAATTCTTTCGTATAATATAATAGGATTTTTTCTATTTAAGATTAAATTTAGTTATAAAACTTATTACTACTAGGACTAATAAGAATATATCTATAAACTCTTTAAATTACTAGACGATATAACTATATAGGTAGCCTAAGAGTTCGTAAAAATCTAAGCTAATATAGTCTAATAGATTCGCGACTACGTCTAAGCTAATATTATAGTAGTTTAGAAAGCCTAGAGCTAATAAGCTAATAAAAAATACTACCCCCTAGATTTTAATATAGAAGATTAAGTCTATATTATATTTAAGGAATTTACTACTTTAAGACTAAGTCTAAAATTAGACTAATAAATATACGAACTTT
The DNA here is from genome assembly GCA_030770425.1 of Darksidea phi. Lineage (NCBI taxonomy): Eukaryota > Fungi > Ascomycota > Dothideomycetes > Pleosporales > Lentitheciaceae > Darksidea > Darksidea phi. The sequence continues at coordinate 1,331 of JASJFT010000351.1, read as the reverse complement.
ATCTTATTATTAGCTAAAGATATAGCTTTTATATAATCTAGTTACCCTCTTATATAAAGATATATAATATTTTCTATATAGATAGATTATATAAAGCTATATAAGATCTATTACCTAGTTAAATACTCTCTAAAGAACTAGCTATAGAAGTAAATAGGTATTTTAAGTAATTAGTAGTCTATATTCTTAATAACTAGATCGTTTATAATAAGCTTTACTATTAAATAGAATAGATAGGCTACGACCTAGATCTAATTTATTACCTAGTAAGCGATTTTATAAACGTAGTCTAAAAAGTAAAAGAGTTCTATAATAAGTATTTTAATAAGCTAGACCTATCTAAATAGCTAGTCTAGTAGCTAGAAGCTATATTATAAGATAAGTTTCTTAACCTTTAGTTAGAAGATAAGGTACTAGTTAAGATAGAAATCTAGAAAAATCGTTAGTACTAAATATAGGCCCTCGTTCTTTATAGCTCGTTAAAATAGATAGTATAATACCTAGAGCTTAGGATAATTACCCCTAGGCTTAGAATATCTTTCTTTTATAGTCTACTAAAATAGGTAGTATATAGTCTAGAGCTTATAGTAATTACCCTTAAGCTTAGAGCTCCTCTTCTTTATAATCTATTAAAATAGATAGTATAATATCTAAAGTCTATAATAATTACTTTTAAGCTTAAAGTACCCCTCTATAGCCTTATTTTACTACGGGTAGAGATATAGAAGAAGTAAGTCTTATCTTCTAGTAGGACTACGTATATATAACTTTTAGATAATATAAAAAACTAAGTTATTAGTATTCTCTTATATATTCTATAATATCCTTTAAATACGCTAAGCGCGTTATATAGTATATATATTAAAAAAATATTTTTTAAATAATAATTTATATAATAAAATAAGTAGATATATATAAAGCTATATAATATTAATATACTCTAAGAATAATCTAGAGGATACTAGTTAAATCGTTTTTCGAGTAGGAAGTAATAGATATAAGTATCTATCTATCTCTTCTATCCCCTTCTCCTCCCCCCCCTTAAAAGTATTTTTCTTAATTATTCGTTTACTAGGCCCTTAAGAATAAGGCCTTATTCTAAAGAGAAGGTAATATTATAGTCTATTCCCTAGGTAACCTAGTTATTTTACTTATTTTCTATTTTTAGTTAGTAGATTAGGTAATCCCAAGGATTAGCCTAATAGATAGTTAGCTTATTTAGCGTACTAAGCCTTATTTAGGTATAAGAACCCCCTATTCTTATACCCTTATAGCGCTATCTTAGGATAGCTTTAATATACCAATTCTACTATTAGTTAATTAGAAGGCTA
>JASJFT010000350.1:0-28612 GCA_030770425.1 Darksidea phi | reverse complement strand
ACCAACGGTGCGACAAACGTTCTATCGGCCCTAACCCGGATCCCGTATAAAGGTACGTACAACGCATAACATATATAGTCTATTTAGGACTATAGTTATTCTACCTTCTTAGTAATATATAAGAGTAATCGATCTACCGTCTATATAGGACTAATTATCCTCTATCTTTAATTAACTTCCTTAATTCTAATAATATCTAAGGCTCCTATAATAACTTATTCTAAGCGTTATTATCGTCTTATAAATCGTCTATTTACTTATTCTCGTTCTATACTAATACTCTATTCCTATTATCGTATTATACGGTCTTCTTAGACTTATTATATTAACCTTTAGTCTAGTTCTTATATAGAGTATATCTATTATAGATTAAAATATAACCTAGTAGTAATTAAGAGAGATTAGGTAAAGGTAGATAAATAGAAATTTAATCTTCTAGCTAAGCTAGATATTATATATACTACCTATAATAAGACTTTTATTTAAATAGTTAAGCTTCGTACTCGTAAGGCCCGTCTTTTAAAGTAGCTTCGGGATCTAGACTATTATAATACTAAAATATATTATCGCGAGCTCGCGTTTCTTAAAGAGCTAGACTAGTTAAAGAAAGCTAAATATTCTACTTCTTCTAACTTATTTAGGTTACTATAGTAACCCTTACTATATAAGTCCGCTAACTTCTTCTTCTTAGATAGTTAGGAGCCTCTACCTCTAGATACCTCTAGTAATACTACTTAATTAGCCTTTAGTAGTCCTATAGGTTCTTAACTAGTTCCTATATATTTTAGCTAGTAGGCTATCCTATTTACTTAACTAAATATTTCTACTAATAACCGAACTTCTATAATTCTTAGATTTCTTTAACCTTATACTCCTCGTCTTTAAGTTTAATATTAGTAGCTACTTCGGCGTCTTCTAGTACTAGTTCTAGTAATAATATATAGAATACTAGGTATATTCTTATATCTTTAACTAGCTTTAGCCTATAATTAACTAGTTCTATTTTTTCTTTAATCTCGAATAGTCCGATTTATAGATTATCTAGTTTATCGTATAGTTATTTAGTTTTTAAATTTCGTTATAAAAGGAAAACTTTATCCTTTCTTTTAAGGGTCGGTCCCTTAAGCCTTCTTTTATTTACTATTTTAGCTATTATAAGATTTCTATATACTATCTACGTACTAAGTTCTTTATATAGTTCTTATATTAAATAGATCTTCTCTTCTACCCCCGTAGATATACTTTTAATATCCTTTAAATTTCTATAAGTTATTAGCTCGTATCTATAGTTTACGTAGTATAGTAAGTATTTAGTTATTATAGACTTCTTATTATTATATACTAATTATACTATTAGTAGTAATTTAACTTAGTTATCCTATAACTTATTAACGTAGAACCTTAGGTACTCCTCTAAAGTTTAGTTCGTTCGTTCTATCTAACTATCTATTTACGGATAGAAGCTAGTCGATAGCTTTCTTTTAATTTTTAATTTTACGAGTAATATACTTTAAAATTTCGAAGTAAATAATTTATCCCTATTTATAAGGATCTATTCTAGTAATCTATAGTTAGTAATAAGTATCCTTTTAACCTCGTAAGCTATATTTTCTACCGTAATTACTTCGTTTATTAGGATAAAGTATACTATTTTAGTTAATTAGTCTATAATTACTATAATTATATCGTATAATCTTCTTAATTCTAGTTCTAATAATAGTAGTAATTTTACTATAAAGTCTATCGTAATATAAGTCTATAGTTATATAGATAGTACTAGTAGTTAGAATAATTTATAGAACTTATATCTCTTAGATTTATTCTTAAAATATTCTAAATAGTCGTCTATCGCTTTCTAAACTTTCTCTTTTATATTAGTAAGTAGGTATTCTCTATCTATATATCTAACTATTTTATTAATTTCTAGATATTCTAGTATCTTACTCTTATAGATTTTCCGTATTAAGTCTCCCTTAAGACTTAGTAGTATATAAGGTCTTATCTTTAAGTCGTTTATTAAAACGAAGTATTCTTCCTTATTAAAGTATATATTATCTCCCTCTAGTATTCTATTAGTATTCTTAATAGTTTCTCGAGCCTTATTTCTCTATTTTTTCTTAATATCTACTACTACTATAATCTTAACTAGCCTTATATAGTTATATATAAGAGTTCCGTCTAGTTTCTTTTATAGGACTAGTTCGTATATAATAGGTTTATCGGTTTCTTAAAGGTCCGATCTTTTACTAAGAGTATCCGTTGCTCTATTTAGTATTTTTAGCTAGTAACTTATCTTAAAATTATAATCTACTAGTAATTCCGACTATTAGAATTATTATTAATTAAGTTTCTTTATAGTTATAAAACTTATAAGGTTCTAGTAATCTATAATAACTTTAATCTTATACCTAGCTCCTATAAGCTATAGTCTTTATTATTTAAATATTAATATAATAGCTCTAAGTTTCTTATTATAAACGTCGTAATTTATCTCTTCTTTACTAAACTTATATAAATAGTAGAATACTAGTCTCTATTTCCCGTCCTCCTCTTATTAGGTAAGTATTACCTCTAGTACGTAATCTAATATATTTATCTCTACTTTAAGAGGTTTTATTAGATCGTATATTTATAATATAAGTACTAATATAAATAGACTCTTAAGCTTATTAAAAGCTTCTTATTATTCCTAGTTCTACTAAAATTCTTTTTCCTTCTTAGTTACTTCTATAAGTAGAGATATAGTCTTTAAGTAATTTCTAATAAACTTCTAGTAGAAGTTAGCGAATTCTAGAAAGAATTATACGTTCTTAACTAATATTAAAACTAGCTATTCCCTTATAGTCTATACTTTCTTAGGGTCTATAAATACTCCTTCTTACGAGATAATAAAACCTAGGTATTTAGTTTCTATCCTATAGAATTTGTATTTATCTAGGTAAAGTAGTAACCTATTCTACTATAGCTTTCGTAGTACTTTCTTTATATATTTTTTATATTCCTCTAGCGTCCCTTTACTATATATAAGAATATTATCTAGATATACTATATAGAATACGTCTAAGTATTTATTTAATATTCTATTAATAATTAACTAGAATATTATTAGTATATTTATTAGTCTAAATAGTATAACTCTATACTCGTAAAGTTTATATTAAGTCTTAAATATTATATACTTCTCGTACCCTTTTACTATTTAAATCCTATAGAATTCTTTCTAGATATTAAATTTCGTAATCTACTTAACTTTCTAGAGCTAGTCTATAAGTTCTTCGATTAATAGTAGTAGATATTAGTTTTTCTTTATAATATTATTTAAACGTCTATAGTCTATATAAAGTTATAACTTTCTATTCTTCTTTAAAATAAATAGAACTAATAATACTATAAAGCTTTAACTTTCTCTAATATATCCTCTTTTTAAGTTCTTTACTAAGTACTCCTTTAATTTCTCCTATTAATCTACTATTAACGAGTATATAGGTTTAGACTTAAGCTTTATATTCTATTTTAGGTATATCTTATAATTCTATTTCTAATACTCTAGTAAATTAGTATCCGGATATTCTTTAAATAGCTCTCGGAACTTCTTATAGTCTTAAGGTATTATTAGTTATAATCCTTTCTATATAGTCGCGATTCTTTATACTATAATAACGCCGACTCTCTACGAGTTCTTCTTATAGATCCTTATAATCTTATAAGGTAAAATTAAGTCTATTCTCCCTTTCTAGGGTATATACTAAATCTCGTAGCTAGACCTACCTAGTCTTCTTATTTCTACGACTCGAGCTACTCGCTTATAGTCTAGTACTTTATATAGCTTCTAATCTATCTATAGATTATATATTATTAGTTAGTTATAACTAATAATTATATCTATATCTTTAATTTCTATAATATTAAATCTATAATAGTCTCTAATATTTCCTACCTCTAAGGTTACTTTTTTTATTTCGAGACGAATTATATCTCCTCTATATTCTATAGATAATCTATCTCTAAGGTCTATTTATATAGGTTTTTCTTTAACTTAATAAGAAATCCTATATTCCTCTACTAATTTTAATAATAGGAGTATAAACTTTACTCTATTATCTATAATAGCTTAAACTTTCTATTTATAAATCTATACGTCTATCTCTAACCTAGCTAGTTATTAGGTACCCTCTTATATAATTTAGAGAGTTATCTTTTAGATACTTTTATTAGTACGACTTTAGTATAGCTAATAATAACCTAGTTTTTTAGTTCGTTATTATAGAGGTCCTATTCTTTAGGGGTATCCTCTAATTCTTAGGTTTTTTATTAGAGAGGTAACTCGCTTAACTATTCTAACTTTAGACTTTCTTCTTTTCTAATTCTATAAGGTATTTCCTAGTTTAGTACCTATTATAGTTCTATTTTCTAGTCTTTATCTAGTAATAGTATATTCTAATTAATAGGCTCTACGTTTATCTTATTATTCTAGGTATTATAGTATCCCTACTATATACCTAGGGCCCTTAGCTATCTACTAATTTCTAGGTTCTTAGAACTATTCCTATTCTATATTAGATAACTATATTACTTATACTACTCTATAAGATATTCCTTTCTCTTAAGATTTTAGTAGAAGATATCCTCTTCCCTTCTAGTCGTAAGTTCTTTTTACGCTAGGTATAGAATATATATTCTTTTATAATATATTTAGTATAAGGTCTTATAGCTAGGTTCTTCGTATATAATCCTATAGTTAATATCTTATTTATACCCCTTAGTATCTATCCTAGTTAGTCTATATAGCTATTACCTTATAGCGTATTTTATTAAGAAGTACTTTTTATATTTATTATTATAGTAGTCGTTCTATTCTAGCTATTCCTAGTCTTTATATTCTTTAGTCTAGTTATTATAATTATAGAGATAGTATCTTATTATTAGGTATTCCTTATTCTAAAGGTATATATATAGATAATCTCTAAAAAGTATTATAACTTTCTCTTTTTATTATATATAATATTTATATTCCCCTACGTACTACGTAAATAATAGATTCTTATAACCTAAACTATCTCGATTCTATATTATTTTATAGCCTTCTAGTTCTTAAAGTCTTAAGATCTAATTAATTATCTACTAGTCTTAATCCCTAGTAATATATACTAGTTCTACTTCTCTAGTATAGTATTTTATAATATATTAACTAGTTCTATATATTTAGTACTTATTATATACTAATTATTAGAAAACGTCTTCTACGGCTACTTCTTTCGATTTTAAGAATATTAACTCTCCTATTTTAAGCTCTAGGTCTTCTTATTATTAAGGAACTTCTTTAACCTCGTTCTACCTACTAGTATCGTACTATATCTTAGGTATCGAGTTAGGCTTAGTTTTCTTTTTCTTACTATACCTAATTATATTTATACGTTTAGCGTCGTCTTAGCTTTTTATACTTTTTCTTTCGTTACTATACTCTTTAGCGAAATATCCTTATATACTATAATATAGATATACTTTTTTATCTTAATATTATTTTATCTCGTCTACTAGAACTTTCTATAGCTTCTTACCTTATTTATATTTTTTATTTTTTAGATATTTCTTTTCTTAGACTATACTAACGTCTATTTTATCGTAACTCTTATAGAACCCGTACTTTTAAACTACCTACTCTTTTCTATAGACTCTTACTAGTTCTATAGTATTTTATTTTTTAAGTACTCGTTTATATAGTTAATTATCGATACGGATTATTATCTTAATTAGTTTCGCTAGGTCGTCTAACTTTTTAAGTTAGATTAACTCGTCCTTAATTAGCTTCTTAAGTCTATTATAATATACGACTATAAGAGATATATCGTTCTAATCGATCTTATACTATAGCTATTTAAATTTAGTAGTATACGTACTTATTAACTTAGTTTATCTTAGCCTTTAGATCTAGCGTTTAGCTTACTAGATCTTATTAATATCTCTAAAGACTATACGTATTTATTCCTTAAACGAATTCTAATCTTTAAATATTACTTTTATTTTATCGCGTTACTTTAATAAGGAATCTTCGTTAGCTATATAATCGTCGATTAGGGGCTATATCTATATAGCTACTTTATCTATTATATATATATCTATAGTAAGGATCTTATCCTAGTCGCTAGTAAATATAGTAGAGTTAAACTAGTAGTATAGGTCTAATTAAGTAAGAAACGACCTTAAGTCTTTCTTTCTACTATCGTATTTTTCTAGTATTAGGATTTTTAACTTTATCCCGAGTTCTACTTATACTTATTATAGTAATCTCTATAGTAATATTATAGTCTACTATAACTCGACTATCTAAGCTATTTATTACTAGATTAAGGCCGCTAGGTTCGTTACTAAAGCCCTAGTTACGTTCTCTTTAAAGGTATTATATAAGCTAGATAGAGTTACTATATTAATATAATCTTAGTTTAAGATAGTTAATATATTATATATTATATATACCTTTATACGGGATTTAGGTTAGGACTAATAGAATATTTATCGTACTATTAGTTTCTAATAGGTTAAGATTAAGTTAACGAATTCTATTACTAGAATAACTACTTAGGAAAAGATCTAATCTTATTTATAAGTATTAGATAAAGAACTAAAGATTAATTATAAGGAATTAAAATAAAAAGTCTAAGAGATTCTCTACTCTCTTATACCTATCCTTATTCCTTAAGGTAGTAGTAGTAGTAGTAGAAGTAATAACTTCTATAACTTCTATAACTTCTATAGTAGTTATAGAAGTAATTATCTTAGTAACTTCTATAACTTTTAAGTTATATAATATTAGATTACTAACTAAGTATAGCTTAGCTATTATAGCTATATTAGAGCTTACCTTATATCCCTCTAATTCTAGGGTTATAATATTAATACGGGCTATTTAACTATATTAATACTACTTTATATAGTATATTAATCTCTACGAATAGATAACTCTAAAATCTCTATTATTAGAGAATTTAATATTCTTCTAAACCCTAATATCTATATTACTTTATTTAATCTTAGGTATATACTTAACTAACTTTATTCTTAATTATACTTACTAGAATTAGTCTTCTTTTACTAGATAGAAAGAGCTATATATTTAACTCTTAAGTATTTAGCTATAGCTATAGTAAAGGAATTATAACTATAATCTTAAAACTACTTAAAGATATATTATATAATAGTAACTTAGTCTAAGCTATAATTAGATATATTAAAGTAAATTAGAATAGTAAATCTTCTATAATTACTTCCCCTAATTAGTTTTTTTTTTTTTTTTTTAAATAAAGAATATAGGGATAAGATTAGAAAAAAAAATTAGAATTTTATAACTCTAAGTTATTAAATAAGTATTCCTAATAGATATATTATAATTTATTTTATTATATCTATTATAGTAGTAGAGATATATAATTAAAAAGATAAATATACTAATATCTAGTATCTATATTTAGAAAGACTTTTTAAGTAAGATTACTAATTAAATTAAAGTTTTTTTAGAATATTATAGTATACTATATTAAAAGCTAGATTCTATATAAAGTAAGTCCTATAAGATAGAATAATAGTATAAAAAGCTATTTATACTTACTCGATATACTTATTACTATATAGTAATAATATATAAATAAGATTATCGTCGTTATTAAAGAAGAATATACTAATTAAATTAGAGTTTTTTTTAAAATATTATAATATACTATATTAAAAGCTAGATTCTATATAAAGTAAGTCCTATAAGATAGAATAATAGTATAAAAAGCTATCTATACTCGCTTAATATACTTATTACTATATAGTAGTAATATATAAATAGGATTATTATTATTATTAAAGAAGAATATACTAACTAAATTAGGATTTTTTTAGAATATTATAGTATACTATATTAAAAGCTAGGTTCTATATAAAGTAAGTTCTATAAGATAGAATAATAGTATAAGAAGTTATCTATACTTATTTAATATACTTATTACTATATAGTAATAATATATAGATAGAATTATTATTATTAAAGAAAGAATATATTAATCGAACTAGAAAAAAAAATATCGTATTAATACTATTTCTAAATACTTATAGATTATAGTCTATTATAAAATAGTTTATATTAATATCCTTTTAATTTATACTAATATCTTTTTTATTTAATTAATACCTTTTTTATCTAACTAATATATTTTTTATTTAATCTATTTTTTTTAATATTTTAGTATATATTATATATTTAAATATATTTTAGTATATATTATATATTTAAATATATTTTAATATATATTATATATTTAAATATATTTAAGTATATATAAAGAATTTATTATAAAGATTATATATAAAGTTAAGAATATAATTCTATATCTATAATCTAAACTAAGATAAGTTAAAGATTAAATATAAGATAGAAAGATTTAGGAAAGAGTTAGAATATATATATCTACTTTTTTCTAATTCTCTTTTCTCTCTAACTAGTAATTTTATATTAAATAATTATAGCTAACTCTTATATACTTAATTCTAGTAGAAGATAATCCCCTTATTATAAAAGATTATTAAGTTTCTATTCTATAGAAATATTAAAGAATATATAAAAGTATTAATATATTACTATAAATTAATAATAATATAGATTTAATAATATTTAGATTTAATAGTATAGTAGGGTTAATAATATTATAGAGTTAATAATATTATTAGATTTAATAGTATTACTAAAGTAATAATTATACTTATAGCTTTTCTTAAAGTTAATCTACTACTATTAGTATAAATATTAATAATAAATACTAATAAAGTAAAGTATTAGGCCTACGGGGTTAGGATTAAACCTTAAAGTTAAGAAATACTAATATTTTATTAATTCCTCTAGTTGATTTTTTTATTACTATACTACTATAAATATATACGTAAATAATTTTCGACTCTATTCTTATCTCTTTATACTTATTATAAGTTTATAGATTAACTTATTACTCTATAAATTTCGCTACGTAGCTATATAGCTAAATAATACTATATCTAATTAAATTATTTCTAATATAACTATATATATATATAGTATAGTATAAGTTCTATTATATATACTATCTAGAACTATATTATATCTAATTAAATTATTTCTAATATAAACTATATAGTATTATAGTACTATCTATCTATAGTATATTAGCTATACTAGTATATAGTATACTAGCTATACTAGTATATAGTATACTAGAGCGTATACTAGTATATAGTATACTAAAGTATAGTATACTAGAGTATAGTATATTAGCTCCGTTATAGTACTACCTATATATACGTACTATACTAAATAAAATCTTATATAGTATTATATAATAATACTATACTATACGTAAAAATTATATATTACGTAAAATAATAATATAATATAGTTTAACTTATTAATAGAACTCCTAGGGATATTATCCCTAAACTACCTATTAAAAGGTAGTAGTAAGTAGATAGTACTATCTATAATAATAGAATATATTATAATAGTAGGTACTTAATTAGATCGACGTATATATATCGATAGTAGGAGAAGGATTAATACTAGGTCGTAGGAGTATTAAATATACTAATATTCTACTCTTTAGTTCTATTATACTCCTAGACGTAAAAATCTCTATAATTCTCTACTAAAAATATATATTACTAATAATATATCTTTCTTCTAACTACGAAAGTAAGATTAGCCTCCTAAATATTATATAGAGGTAGAGAGGGTAGCGGCTAAATTAAAGTAAAGTAAAGTAAGTATATAAAATAAGAAGGTAACTCTAAGAAAGGTTTATTAAAATAAAGAAGTACTAATTAATAGATTAGATAAGTACTATCCTCTCTACGAATATAACGAAGAAATAAGATTATATTAGATATTATATAGTAGATTACGGAGAAGGAAGAGTAATATATAATTAGTCTTAGTAGATAATATAGACTATAATACTAATATACTATTTATCTAGGGTTATAGGTACTTTTATATACTATACCTCTATATACTTCTATAGTATTATAGTAGAGTAGATATAATATACGGGGGGGGTAGGTTCTACTATAGTATAATATAATATATAAGATATAGTACTATATAGAAGAAATATAATATATACCTAGGACTTAAATAGAGAATAAGATAAAGTAGTAAAGATACGCGATAATATAAAAAACTACCTAATTAGTAATAGTAATAGTAATAGAATTAATAAGCTTACTAGATAGTTAAAGGGGATAAGAATAGGCCGTATTAATATAAATATAGAAGGAACTAATATAATATCTATTAAAAAGAATAGACTAAAGCTACCTATATATTAACTAGAAGCTTATATAGTAGATACTCGGGAGTAAGCTATCTCTAGAATTTTAAGGGTAACTAAGATAATATATCTATTAAATAGAGAATATAGGGATAAGATTAGAAAAAAAATTAGGATTTTATAACTCTAAGTTATTAAATAAGTATTCCTAATAGATATATCGTAATTCGTTTTATTATATCTATTATAGTAGTAGAGATATATAATCGAAAAGGTAGATATACTAGTACCTAGTATCTATATTTAGAAAGGCTTTCTAAGTAAGACCGCTAATTAAATTAGGGTTTTTTCGGAATATTATAGTATATTATATTAAAAGCTAGGTTCTATATAAAGTAAGCTCTATAAGGTAGAATAATAGTATAGGAAGCTATCTATACTTATTTAATATACTTATTACTATATAGTAGTAATATATAGATAGATTTATCGTCGTTATCGAAGGAGAATATACTAATCGAATTAGGGTTTTTTTAGAATATCGTAGTATACTATATTATAAGCTAGTCTTCGTATAAAGTAAGCCCTATAAGGTAGAATAATAGTATAGGAAGCTATCTATACTCGCTTAATATACTTATTACTATATAGTAGTAATATATAAATAGAACTATCGTCGTTATTAAAGAAGAATATACTAACTAAATTAGGATTTTTTCGAAATATCGTAGCGTACTATATTAAAAGCTAGATTCCGTATAAAGCGAGTCCTATAAGGTAGAATAATAGTATAGAAAGCTATCTATACTCGTTCGATATACTTATTACTATATAGTAGTAATATATAGATAGGATTATTATTATTAAAAAAAGGATATATTAATCGAACTAGGGAAAAAGATATTATACTAATACTATTTTTAAATACTTATAGGTTATAGTCTATTATAAGATAGTCTATACTAATACCCTTTTAAATAGTACCGATACCTTTTTTATCTAATTAATACCTTTTTTATCTAATCGATATATTTTTTATCTAATCTATTTTTTTTAATATTTTAGTATATATTATATATTTAAATACGTCTAAGTATATGTAAAGGGTTTATTATAAATATTATATATAGAGTTAAGAATATAATTCTATATCTATAGCCTAGACTAAAATAAGTTAAAGATTAAATATAAGATAGAGGGGTTTAGAAAAGAGTTAGAATATATATATCTACTCTTTTCTAATTCTCTTCCTTCCTAGCTAGTAATTCTATATTAAATAATTCTAGCTAGCTTCTATATACTTAATTCTAGTAGAAGATAACCCTCTTACTATAGAAGGTTATTAAGTTTCTATTCTATAGAAATATTAAAGAATACTCGTATTTAAATATATAAATACTACTACGGTATTAATACCTATATAAAAGTATCGACGTACTACTATAAGTTAGTAGTAATATAGATTTAATAGTACTTAGGTTCGACGGTATAGTAGGGTCGACGGTATTATAGAGTCGGCGGTACTATTAGATTTAGTAGTACTACTAGGGTAATAACCGCGCTTATATCTTTTCTTAGAGTCGGTCTACTACTACTAGTATAAATACTAGTAATAAATACTAGTAGAGCGAATAAGTTTTCTTAATAGTAGATAGAGTACTACGTTCTCTTAGAGAGATCGAACGTATACGCCTATTTATATTTATTTAAAGTACTAAGAGATAAAGAGGTAGAAATATACGAAGATAAGGATATTATAGAGTAAGAGTAAGTAAAGGAAATAGAAGAGAAAACTAGTTTACGTAGGGTTATAGATATTAAGTAGTTCTTTAAAGTCTAGAATAGTAAGACCGAATATATTACTCGATATAATTAATACTAGTCTAGATTTAAATTATTTACTAATATCTTACCCGGCTTAATACTAGTCTAAATATAGGTTAGATTAAATATAGCCCTCTATACTAGCCCTACTACCTCTCTACCCTTTCTTCTACCCTTTCTCTACCCTTTCTCTACCCTTTCTCTACCCTTTCTTTACCCCCTTCTAAGCTCTACCCTAGAAGCTATAGCTTTCTAAATAATAATCTATTAATATTCTACCTATACGCGAATCCGAGTATATTACTACTATTAAAGCTATCTAGGACGCTTTTTAAAAATCGATTTACTAGTAATCTCTATATCGATAATATCTACGTAGAAAGTACTCCGCTTTATATTAATAATACTATTACTATTTAGTTTACCTATATTTCTATCTTCTATAACTAATCTAAGTATATTAATATTTACTATTATTTTATTCTATAGAGTAGTCTATAACGGAGATATTTTAACTAAAATAGATTAGTAGGAAGGAGAATCTAATAATACCTCTTCTACTCTATAATTATCCCTAATTTAAAAATAGGTACTTATAATACTTCTATAGAAGAGGAGCTTAATAACCTTCTATAGTAGGGGGTTAGTTTTACGTAATACAAGGAGGATATATTCCTTAAATACTATCTAGACTATAATAAAAACTAGAATAAGGACTTTAACTAGTATAAGTACTTTAATATACCTAGTAATATATTAGAAGTAGTATAGAATACTCTCTTAGAAGTAGTTATAGATTCGTTCTAAACTTATATACTCGAGTTTTAAAGAGGGCTTAGAATTAGTAAGAACTCTATATATTTTCTAGATAGTAGAGAATCTCTATATAGAAATATATCTATAAGTCCCTTATATAGGTATAGGGACTTAGAAAAGAGTAGGGTATATCTATATACTCTTTCCTAACTACTCCCTTCTACTCTTTCTTCTTTATAGCTCTAGTATCTAGTAATCTAATATCTCTTCTATTAAGTCGGAATAAGTAGAGTCTAGTATATTACGTAGAGACTCCGGCGGTACTAATAATTAGTCTATTATTTACTCGAAGACTAGTATTCTATTAGGAGGGCTTTAGTCTACTATTACTACTATATAGAGAGATTCTATTTCTCTACTTAATTTATTAATATCCTCTATATATAATTTTAGAAGTTTAATCTATATTTTTACCTAGTCTATACGAAGTATATATTTAATAAATAAATTTAGTACTATACTTACTAGAAGTAAAGCGAGAACTCTAATATTAAACGTATCTACTAATATACTCTATTTCTTTCTATATCTAAGTATTTAATCGAATTTATTCTAAGCCTTTAGATAGGTAGACTTCGTAATTAAACTATTAAGCTTCCGACTATAGAGCGTATAGAACTACTTTAGTTATACTAAGAAAGCTAGTCTAACTTCTCTTTAGTCTAACTATATACTAGTAGCTTATAATTTTCGTTCTAGTCTCTCTAATTTACTATATATAGCCGTAGATATCTACTAGTACTTAAGTATAGTAAGAACCGTTATACCCTTACTATTTAGGATTCTAAAAAATAATATTTAAAGTTAATTCTCTTTCTTTTTAGTAAGTTTCTTATTTATATTCTTACTAGTAACTACTATTATTAAAATCTATATAAACCCTTCTAGTAGTCTATTACTCTTACTATACTTATACTATTAAAGTCGTATAATTATTATCTAGTCTTTAAAAGTCTTTACCCCTCTAACTACTATCGTAGCTTTAATTATAGTAGTTATAGTTATAATCCTAAGTCTCTTATATAACTCTAAGAACCTAGTAAACTTTAATTAATATTCTAGAAGTACTAACTCGATACCTTATATATTCTCTTTAGGATCTTACTATATATTAACCTAGACTACTAATATCTTATCTCTTTTAGCTTTAGCTATCTATTATATTATCTTATCTTATAGTAATCTCTTATACTTACGTTCTACGGGCTCCTTAGTATCTTCTTCTACCCTAATTATACTACCTATAGGCTTCTTAGTATCTTCTTCTACCCTAATCTTACTACCTATAGGCTTCTTAGTATCTTCCTCTATTCTAATCTCGCTACCTACGGGTTCCTCGGTATCTTCTTCTCCTCTAATCTTACTATCTACTTAGCTACTATTCTTACTCGTACTACTCCGGATATATTTAATAAGTAACTTTACTAATATATATCTATATAGCTAAGCGACTATATTATTAGATAACCGGACTATAAAAACCGAGTTACTATTATTAATACTATAGGCTATATCTATTATCTATACTACCTAGTAGCTATTAAGACTATTTAATATATTATTAAGAAGTATACTAACGTCTAGACCGTTAAGTATAATAGAAAAGGTAGTTAGTAATAAGGTTAATTCTATAGTACGTTAAATAGTCTCTAATAGAAGAGACGTACTTAGGTAGTCTATAGCTAGTTAGTATAAAAGTAAAATTTTCTAATTATATTATTATTATCTTAGACCCGAGGATTTTAATATATATATATATTAAAATTATCTCTACTTATACCTTATACTAGATTTCGTAGAGAGGTAGTTTTAGACCTATAGAACTACGTAAAAGACTCGTTATATAAACTAGATCTAGGGTCTAGTATATAGAAGAGGTAAAGGCTATAAAATAGATAATTATAATAAAGTAGTAGAATACGGCGTAGTTTATATATTAACTATATTAAGATTAATTCGGAATCTTATTATTAATACTTTAGAAGCTCTTTTTATTACCTCTAGCTATATCTTCTTATAATAGCCCTAAAAAGACGAATAGGAGACTAAGGAAGTATATTAATACTACTACTATAGTAGACGTAAAGAAGGTTAGTAATCGACGGTAATATTAGTAGGCGTACTAGTTCTAGTAGTCGGTCGACTTTATTATATACGAACCCCTACTTCTTATAAATATACCGACTAAAACTCCTCTAAAACTTAATCTTTAGATAAGCGCCGATATTTCTATTTCTTAAGACGACGATAGCTAATAGAACGATAAGCCGTCTAACCTAAAAGTAAGTCTTCTACTACTAATTCCCTCTCCTCTACTAGCTAATAAATAAACGGAGATAGTTAAATAGATAGTATAGATCTAGGTAGACGAGCTAGTATCTACTACTAAGTAAGGTAAATATAAAGGTATAATTTTATAGCGACTAGATAAAATAGATATAAAAGATATAGGAATTCTAAATATAATCTAGTAAGAAGATACTAAGGGGAATATAAGTACGTACGAGCCGTTAGACTTAATAGATAAAAAAGAAATAGTATAGAATAAATCTATTATAAGAGAAGTAGTAGATACTACTAGTATATATAATATATATACTTTAATAGAAGCTAAAGAATAATTACTAGTATCTAGTTAGTCTAGTCTCCCTTCTTCGTCGCGTTAGAGCCGGGAAAGTAGTAGATATAATACTAGATTCCTAGTCTAAAGTAATACTCTACTATCTTAGATTTAATATCTACTAAAAAGTATATCGATTTATATAGACTCTATACTAAGGTTTCTAAATATTACCCCCTTCTTAGGTCTAGCCGTATCTATAAGATAAGCGCCTACTACCTTATTAAAACTATTAAAGCGGATAGCTAGTAGGCTTATAAAGTAGCTTTAGTATTTCTAAGACTATATCTATAAATAGTATAGCGAGGTAGACTAGCTATATTAAGAGTATTATTAATACCCCGACGTATATTCTATATACTTCTCTCTTAGTTAAATTACTACGCTTCTTCGTAAAGACTACTATAGAGGAATACTACTCTTAGATATTCTTAGTAACCTTAAGTTAATAGAACTAGTAGATCTATATAGCGTCGACTATTAGGGCGTCTTTAAAGATACGAGTATAGCAACTTTTTCTAAAGATATTAGAATCTATAATAAGAGTCTATCTAGAAGTCTATACTTAATATAGTACTACTTTTATAGTAATAAGAGTTATACTACTAAGACTATATTTAATATTAATAGTATCTACTATTTCCTTTCTAGTCTAGGCGTTACTTACTAGAGAATTAATTAGTTCCCTAGATTTTATCTATTCCTAAATATTAGTAGTAATATATATTTTAGCTTAAAAGTACCTACCTATAATTATTATAGAAACCTAGTAGAAAAGTATATTCTATTATATAAAATCCTATATTACTACTTTAACTTTCTTATTAGTATAGAATTACTTTTTCTATATATCTTCTTTTCTATACTTTATATAAATAGTATATACGAGTATACTATATATCTTAGTTATAAAGACTAGAAGCTCTAGTATAATATAGTTCTAAGCTCTACTATTTAGAAGATAATTAGATACTTAAACCTTTTATAGTATTATTCTACTTTTATATATATCGCCGAGCTAGACTTAACTATATTAGCTATAGAAGACCTTTTATAGAAGATATCTATAAGAAAGTAGCTTCTATAATATATACTCTAGTATTAATATCTCGATCTACTCTAGAGCTATATCCTAGAAAGTATTACGGATAACCCTAGCTTTAGTCGATTTAAGAACGCGACCCTTTTTATAAATATAAAGAATACTAAGCTAGAGTATATAGATACTAGTCTAATATTAATATATAGATATTAGAAAGTATCTTAGTTCTAGGTAGCCGATCTATAGTTCTATAGTAAGTATTATACCTTTATTAACCTTAGTAAGTAGATTACTTTAAAGAATAGTACTCTACTATACGACTATATCCTAGATATCTACGAGGCCGAGATATTTTTATAATAAAGATATTATCTTAAGATATATATATAGACCTACGATATTCTCTATACTAATAGTAGCTAAGCTAAGAGTAATACTAGATATATTACGTATATTTAGGCCGGTATATAAGATATAATAGACTAGATACTATTTATAGTACTAAATAGGAAGAAGAGTATAAACGACTTAATCTACTTCTAGTTTTATAATTTAATTAAGATATCGTTCGATATATCTAAGATATATATCTTTAATAACGAATTACTTAAGAACCTTATACTAGACTCTAGGTATATTTAGTCGCTTTAGTAGGAAGGTAGTAGTATTTTATTTTTTAAGATAGTCTACGAGTTCGTATATCTTTATAGTAAGAAGCGAGTATATACTAATTTAGTCGATAACTACTAAAAGTTATATAGAATTAGGGAGGAATACTATATCTCTTTTATAATAATAGAGGAAATATATAAGTAATAGTACTAATAGAATCTATATAACGACTTAATCGATAATATTAACTCTTTACTTTTATATTATATCGTTCTAATATAGAAGCTCCTTAGCTTTCTCTATACCTAGATTAATAAATACTATCTACTTTTTAAGTATACACTCGCGTATATAGCGAGGATATATTTATTATCTAAGACTATAGTTATAGTAGTAGTACTATAAGCGCTCTAATTCTACTATAGAAGTAACCTACTTAAGTAGAAATTACTACTATATAAGAATTACTAAAAGATAACCTATAGGTATAAGATTATAGTTAAGAAGGGTCTTAGAATATAAGAGACTATAGATCGATATAGTATTAGCTAGTTTCTACCTAAGTTTAACTAGGTAATATAGCGCTTAGTACTACTATATAGGGATAATATACTAGTTAAAAACTTACTAATATATAAGAAGTATAAGTAGTAGTAATAGATTATTAAGAACCTTCAGGACGTCTATATCTACTTTAACTAAGTAGAAACCTAGTATAATTAATATAGTATTAGCTATAGTTTAAGATTACTAGATAAGTAGCTCGAGTATATATACGTTCTTAACCTAGAGTAGTTTAATTCGGACGTTTAGAAGGTAGTATTAAAAGTTAATTAATATAGCGTAGAGCTTATACCTAAGGCGAATTAATAGAACTATATAGTAGAGTATTACTACTAAGATATAAAGAAGATATTTATAGTAAATAGACGTATTAGCCTACTCTACTTCGTTATAGGGAATAAGATATAGTTTAAGAGGATAGTAGACCTACTCTACTTTCTCTTCCTCTAGAATAAGAAAGAGTAACTAGGCTAAAAGAATAAGCCGTATCGCGTAGTCTTATAGAAGAGTTATAAGCTAATTAGATAGTAGCTTAGCTTCCGAAGAGTAGACTAGTAGCTTAATAAATTTCTATATCTTATCTATCTAATATACTAGATTCTATTCTATTCTTCTAATATTATATTAATTACGGCGACTAAGATAAGTCGCGTATAAGATCTAAAATAAAGAATAATATAGTTTTCAACTATATATATCTACCTAGATAAGATAGAGCTTTTATTTTAGTCGATATCTTATACCTTCTACTAGGTCCTCTAGTAGGTATAGTAGTAGATAGCGAGAGAGGATAGTTATAGAGAGTAGCTACTATAGAGTATATCTTAGCTTATATCTATATATAGGGAGTAGAGTATACTTATCTATAGTATTAATAAGAGAAAAGAGTACTAGGTTATAGGGAGGAAAAGTATTAGATCTAAGGGTTTCTAGCTAGTATAGAAGCGGGGGCGGCTACTAAAACTAAAAATACTCGATTAGATCTAAAATAAGAGTCTTAACGAGTTAAACGAGCTAATAGTAAAGTTTATATATAACTAAAGTAGAAAGGATAGAAATAGTAGTAATAAGGAGGTAACGGGGAATAATTATAGTAAGAAGATTAGTAGAAATAGATATACTTCTCTAAGAAGAAGTATAAAGAAAATATTTATAGGTAATAATTATAGGGATAAGATTAGTAGAAATAGGTATACTCCTCTAAGAAGAAGTATAAGAGAAGTATTTATAGATAGAATAAAAGCTAATAGAGGTCGAAATAATAGATATAATAAGTCTATAAGTAGGTCTATAATAGGTAGTAGTAGTAGTCTTTTTATACTATCTACTAGGGAGTAGTAAGAATATTAGAGGGGAGGTATTTATAAGTCTTATAGATAAGTATAGAATAAGATAGAAAGAAGAAAAGAGAGAGGCTTAGAAAAGAGTATATTTACTCTTTCTCGGACGCTCTACTCTCCTCTTCTAGTAGGCCGTTGTACGGAATATATAGTAATAAGGAGTAGATATACTTATTTAATTAAAATTATAGTTTATTCTAATTTACGCGATACTATCTTTTATTATTAATAAAAGTAATACTCTAGCTAATTTAGACTAAAGATATATCTAAGACTACTAAAGAATCTAGAATCTCGATAAACGGTACTTCTAGTTCTATAGTAAAAGCTTAATAGATAACTATCTTACTATATTCTAGTAGTCTATAGAGGAGAATTCTATATAGGATAGAAATCTTATAATTAATATAGACCTTAGATTATAAAAGTAGTATAATAAGATAGTCCTTAAGCTAGTATATAATATTATTAATGTCTCTAATATCGTCTAAGCTTATATAGCTAGGTAGATTAGTATTAATCTTCTACTTTATAGCCCCTAATCTCTTCTACCTTTTACTCTCTCTATTAGCCCCTCTAATATCCTCTCTTTTCTTACTCTTCTCCCTATTTATAACCGGCGTAGTAGCCCTCAAATTCCTCTACTTATTAATAATCTACCTATTTATAAAGTCTATACTCCTCTTCTCTTTTCTCCCTTTATTCTCTCTATTTTTAAAATTCTCTTTAAGCTTAGCTATTTTATCTTCGCTACTCTTATCTTCTTAAATAACTAAAAGAACTCTTTTAATTAAGTCTTCTAATTACTTCTTAGGTCGTCTCTTTAAAAAGGAATTAAAGTTTTTAATAAAGTCGTAGATTTAGTAAGATTTAAGCTTAAGTAACGATTTATTAGAGGTATCTATATATTTATAAACGATTTAGTAGACGTCCTTATCTAAACCCTACTAGAGAGATAGTCGTCCGCGGAACGTACTTATAGGGCTAGATATTAGATAATTAGTAGAAAAGGGTAGTACTAAATATATAAGATCTAGAATATCTTTCTCTCTTAGTAGACCGCCGTATAGAATATATAGTACTAAGAAGTAGATACCTTTATCCGATTAAGACTATAGTTTATTTTAATTTACGTAATACTATCTTTTATTATTAATAAAAGTAATACTCTAGTTAATTTAGACTAAAAATATACTAGTCCTCTAAAAGGTAGACGAGGTAAAAGTAAGTATATAATATTTAATTTACTCTACCTATTTCTAGTATAACTTATAATTATAGGTAAGAGAAGAAGAAATACTACTAACTAATATAATATAAGGATTTAGGATTAAAAAGGAACTCTACGATATAATAATCTTATACTAAGTAGACGGAGTACCGAAGGGTAGAGGGAAGAAAGATTAGGAAAGAGTAGATCGAGGGCGTATAGACTATATCTACGGCCGTTACTAAGATTATACTAATAATTATCGCTAAGACCCCTAGATAGAGCGTCTATAGTAATAGATAAAATAACTTAAATAATAATTTTTAGATCTCTTTATTATACTACCTACTCTACTAGTCCTATCTTAAGACCTATTACTTTATAGCTATTATAGATATAATTTAAATATATTTAAACGTACTAAAATAACTAGATAATAAGTATTTAGTAAGAGGGTAAAGGCTTAAAATCCCTATATATAATACCTAAAAATAGTAGCTTACTAACTTTATCTATAGTACTAATTTAACTCGGCTTATAGCTAAAGCTAAATATAAATCTAAAATCTATTCTTTTCTAAGGTCCCCCTTCTTTATCTATTCTCCTTAGGGTAGTTTAGACTTCTAGAGACCGAATTAGAAACTCGGATAGAATTTTTTATTATAAATTAAAAATCGGTTTATAAAAGGTATATACGGACTATATATTAGATTAATATATAAGTCTACCTATTTTTATAACGGATAGACGAATTCGATAGCTTCTACTTCGAAATACCTTACTATAGAGGGGGGGGGCTTAGAAAAAAGTAGATCTATTCTTTTCTAATTTCCTCCTCCTATTTCTTTACTTACTTATCCCCTCTTATTAAAGTTTAACTCTTTTCTAACCCTCCTCTTCTTTAGCTATACTAGTTTCGGATTCTACTATAAAATATACTCTTTCTTAGACTTATATATTAATTATTCTAAGTCGATTATAGTCTCTATAATAGATTACTATTATATATTAGACTACTAGTCTTCTTCTTTTATAACTATACCTCTATCTCCCTTATTCTCTCCTATTAACGACTTAATAGATTACGGAACGACTAGTTTAGGTATAAATACTAAGATAGGTCCTTTAACTACTAAGATCGTAATACTAGATAATATTAGGCCGATCTAGATTAAGCTCCCTCTTAGTAATAATAAGTAGGAGGATAAAGATCGTATTACTCTAAATAAGTCTAATCTCCTAAGTATAAAGGACTAGACTCTTCTATATATAAAAGTCTTAGCTTAAAATTCTCTCCTAGATAAGATAGTTACTAAGAATAACTAGTAAACGTTTAATAAACTTATACTATATTTTAATATCTCCCCGGCTACTTTAAAGTATATACTTAGTTATTATAAAGAACTTAAGTAGTACTATAATATCTTCTCTTAGACGCGAGCTATACTAGACCGTAAGAAGAGTAATATAGATAGTAATAGCTTAAGGTTATAATTATAGCTATAGATAATTATCGAAGTTATTAAGTTTAATTACTAAGCTAATAACCTCTAGTACCGTATAAGTCTAATAGAAGTTAGTTATTAAGAATATAATTACGTCTAACTCTATATCTAGCTATATTCTAATTTATATATACTTCTCTTTATATAAAAGTTAACTCTATTCTATAATAATAGAATTAACCCCGACTTATTCTTAGACCGCGTTAACGCTATAGTAAAATAGAATAATAAGTAGCTAATAGCCCGGCTAAAAGAGAGTAATAAGTTACGATATATAAAAGTAAATAACTACTAATTAATTAAAGCTCCTAATATTAGGTAGACTATAAAAGATATAAGATAATTCTAGAAGACGGACTAGACTAGAGAGACTATAGTATAAAGTAGAGCTAGATTAGAAGAGAGTAAGAGTATAACTAGTAATAAGGTCTCTATTACTAACCTAGAAGACTTAGAAGCTATTCTTCCCGTTATCGAGAAGAAGAAGGGAATAGAGTCGGAACTTCTAACTACTAAAGTAATAGACTAGATTAAGGGTACCGCTTTAAACTAGACTAATTAGATAGTAAAGATTAATATATATTCTATTTAAGCTTAAAAGTAGAAGATCTTTCTTAAGTATAAATATCTACTACTAGTCTATACTATAGATCTACGTAATCCTAGAGCTACTTAGTTTAAGAATAGTATTATATATAGATCTTAATACGTATAGGATATTCTAGACTTTAAAGTAACTAATTAGTATAATAGTAGTACTAATAGTATCTCGTTTAATCTTAGTCGTTAGGAAGAGTAATAAGCTAAAGCTAAAGAAGCTACTCTACTAGCTAACCCTACTACTAATCCTACTATATCGTCTACGAATCTAGTAAACTACCCTATAATATAGGGCTTAGCGCCCGGAGATATTATATTAGTAGAGCGTAAAGTTACCGTAAATAAATAGATTATTAACTAGACGAAAGTCTAATTATAGAAGTAGAGTAAAAGGTCCTCGAAAAAGATATAAATTAAAAGATTTTAAGGTATAGTAGCTCTAACGTCGACTATAGATCTAGAGAAGATCTTAGACTATACTATAACGTCTAAAGATAGTTAGGGTCTACTCTAATTTATCTTAGCTAGTAAGAAATATAAAGGTATAAGCTTACTTCTACTTAATAATACTAATATAAAGGGCCTCGACGACGACCTATAATTTATTAATTCTAACTAGAAGAACTTTTAGAAGGTAGAGAAAAAAGCGAATATATTACTAAATAACCCTATATACTAGTCTATAAACTACTAATTATTACTAAACTAGCTTAAGGTAAAGTAAAGGACTAATCCTCGTCTACTAGAATAAGAAGGTAATCTATTATTATAGTAGTAAACTACTAGTACGGCCAAGCTATACGAGTATCGAAAGCTATCTAAAAAGAATAAGAAGTAGTTATAAGGGGGGCTTTTATATAATTAAATTAGTATTAATAAAATAAATACTATACTAGCTATCTATATAGCTATAAGTACCTCCTATCTAGGTAGAAAGAGATCTTAGAAAAGAGTAGATTTTCGAATAATCTACTCTTTTCTAAGACTTCTCCTCCCTTTCTCCCTCTTACTTCCTAATTTTCTATTCTTTTCTAGCCCCTTCTCTTTTTCTATTAGCTTATAGTCTAGTATATTAATATATACTAGTACGTAAATAAGAGAAAGATCTAAGATTAGAAGCTAAGAAATACTAAAGACTAGAACGGCCTTACTAAGATACCGACGTCTAAACCCTTAATATAGATTACCTAATTCTACCTTCTTTACTAGACTACCGTCGACGTTTATACTTTTTCTTCTTATCTTATACTATTTATCTATAGAGGTAGTAAGTAGAATTACTAAAATATACTACCTAGAGTTTAATAGATTACTAAAATACTTATAAATAATTACCCTATATTTTAGGACGATAATAAGCTCGTCTTCTAGTAGATTATTTTAGTAAGTTATAATACTCTTTAGACTAGAAATAGACCCTATACCTTCTATAAGTACCTCCTTAAGAAGGGAAATATTAGCTAGAAGATAGCTAAAGAGAATAGTTAGAAATATATAGTTAATAAGAATAGAAAATTAATATATTTATTCGATCTTAGTAGTTACTTTTAAGTAGGTATACTTAATAAGTACTAATATATAAAGAATTTCTAGGTATACTCGTCTTTTACTATTTAGTTCTTAGAATTACCCTAGGTCCTATTAGTTACGGCGACGCCTATTCTATAGAGATTTAGTAATTTTAGAAGTTTACTATTATTTATCTAAAATCTAGATAATAATTAAGAGACTAAGAGGATAATTAATTTAGATACTTTTAATAATCCCTATAAGCTTAATACGGCGACTAGTTATCTTTTATAACTAGAGTAGATTCGATTCTACTATATCTATACTATATTCTAAAGATTCGTTACTAACTCTCTTAGTCCTATTAAGATTAGAAGATATATTATACTAATCTAGACTATCTATATAATTTAATATAACTATACCTTAAAGTATATAGTTTATCCTAATAGAAGGACGTATTATATTAGTAATTCGATACTATAATCTATTATACTATAAGTCCGTCTCGAGAATAATCTCTTCTTTTAGACTATTTATAACTAGGTTATACCTTATTATATTTATACTCTTTATAGCTCTAATAACGGGAATAGAGATATTAAGTAGTCGTTTATTAATAGTCGTAGTACTCGAATTCTTAATCTTCTTAGTATTTACTTACTACTTTACTTTACCGACGATATATATTATATCTATATTCTAGATAAGAATAGTCTAGTAAATAAGAGAGGTAAGTATATATAGTAAAAGAAGAATCTATATATTACTAAGTACGAAGCTCTCTTTAAGAGGAGAGACGCGAAGGATTTTCTAGTAAAGTTACTTAAGAATATTAAGATAATAGTAGAGCGAGATAGTAATAGTAAGATTATTAAAGAATAGAAAGATATTAATAATATATATATAGTAGAGATAGTTAATTAGTTTACCTCTACGTCTATTTAACTTTAAGTCCTTCTCGTAGCTATATACTCCTAAGTAGGGGAGTTAGATAAAAAGATCTTAATATTTATCTAGTCGTCTTAGGAATAGATATTCCTAACTATTATTCTTTAAGTACTAGGGGTAGAGGCCGAGTCTATTATATCGACTACTATAACGGAAGCTAAGATAAATATTATTATCTATTTTAACGTACTACTCTAGTACTATACGAGTCTAACCGGGATTAATATATAAGTAGGAGAAGTTAAGACTCTTATATTAAGCTACTATATAAATATTAGACTAAATCTTTATAATATATACTATTTTATATATATATTCTTCTAGCTACTATCGTATTCTATTTATATATAGTATTATAGTAGAATTATATAATTTAGCTAATACTATTCTTATCTTATTCTAACCTACTATATTAAAAATATCTTTAATATATATTAGATATTAGATTATACCTCTAATATATTAGTAAAAATAGTAGCGCTCCTATATAGTTAATCTACTAACGGCGAGAAGAAAGAAGAGAATATAGACGACTAGATTTACTTTAGTCTAGTAGATCTTAGTATATTTTACGTATATAAGGATTATATTTAGAATACTAGTAATACTAATTTTCTATCTAAGATAAAGAAGAAGAATACTAAGCTAGATAAGAATAATATAGTACTATATATTATAAACCTCTACTTAGACTATATAGTTATAGTAACGGAAATAGAAGATAGTAGGGTCTAGCTTTAGAAGGGTAAAATAGTCTTTACCTTATATAAAAATCTACTATTAAGTATCTATACTACCCTATAGAAGCCGGCGTCTAAGTATCTACTTATATATAATATTAAAGATATAAACGAAACTAACTTTAAACGTATTAAGTAATAAAAGATAAGAGTAGATAACGTATCATTAATAATTCTAAAGAATAAGAAGAGAAGTATAATATCGTTACTACTAAGTACTCCGACGCAGGGTAAAATAATAAAGAAAGAGAAAAGGCCTAGATATAAACTACCGGAGCGAGTAGCTATAATAAAGAGGATACTAGAACTTAATACGACTATAGTAAAAGTTAAGACTACTAATAATAAGACGTCTAAGTCTAAGAGTTAAACTATTAATAATAAGACGACTAAGTCTAAGGGTTAGACTAATATAAAGAAGACAACTAATACTAAGGGTAACCCCGCTCTAAAGAAGAAGGCTAAGAAGGATTAGTTAGTATACCTACTAATAGCTAACTAACGACGATAGAGATAGTTATTAGATTTAGTACTTAAGTAGTTAAAGTTAAGGAAGACTTTAGATATAGATTTTATCTTAGCTTTCTTATTTAGATAAGGATTAGTAGGGAATAAGATTAATATACTTATCTATTAAAGAATTAGCTATCTTCTAACTATATAGTCCTTTTAACTTAATAGTAATATAAACTCTATTATTTATTTTCTATATAAAAGTCTTAGATACTACTCTCGTTATTAAACTATATATATAGCCTAGTATCTAGGATACTAAAATAGTTATCTACCTATTAAGGGAGAGGGGGAAGTCTAAGAAAGAATTAATCTACTCTTTTCTAGATCTCTTCTCCCCTCTCTACCCTTCTCTACTAAGACCTAATCTAGTATAATTAGTCTTAGTCCCTCCCGATAGATTATATAATTAGGGTAGCCGATATCTATTCTTATATCTATAGATATAGATCTTTTCTTTTCTAATTCCCCTCTTTTCCTTATACTCTTTCTCTTCGTATTTTAATTCTACTATATATAGTATATATTAACCTTTTACTTAGTTCTATTTTTATATATATATCTATACTCGAAGACTTTTATCTACTTAGACTCTCTAGTATATATTTATAAAAACTAGATTTATTTTCTTATCTTAAATATAGCTAGATATATCGAATCTCTATCTATAATCTATATTATCTTCTTTCTATATTCTATTATTTATATTCTATTAATACTCTATTTTATCTATCTATTATTAGTTTTAGAAATATACGCTCTATATAGAGCGATTTTCGGTCGACTAGTTACCTATTTTAACTATCTTTAATCCCTTTAGTTATTCCTAATCGTATCTATATACTATAAACTAAATACTATAAATAATATTTCTTACTATACTATAGATAAGTTAGTATTTTCTAGTTTTTAGATACTATCTACTCCGTATATATATATATATAGATATTTAGTTATATTTCTAACTTATATAGGTATATTAGTCGATCTTTTTTAATTCCTACTATATATTAGAATATATAGACTATATTTACGCTCCCTACTATATATAATAGTAATAATAATTTATTTTAAAAGATAATCGAAGCTATTTATCTAAGAATATAAGTTTTAGAATAGAGTAGAGATAAGTAGAACCCTTCTTCTAACTAGAGGTCTTTTTTATTCTTTAGGTTTCGGAGCTATACTTTATAATATTTTACTTTTAAATTAGACTAGGTATAAGTAGTCCTAAAGAGTAATTTTAGAAGAAAGGTACTAGTAAGTAGTAGCTAGAAGACCTACTCTATAGTCTCTTATATAGGCCGACGTAGTTAAGTAAGAATTATTAAAGTAATAACTAAGTCCTCTTTATAAGAAAGATTATTAGTTTTATAAAGATTTCTACCTATTATATAAGCTATTCGTAGTTATTTTAGTATTTACTTCTAGGGCCTATATATTAGCTATATACTTTAGCTTTTAGGTCCCGGATATATATACTATAGTAATTTCTTTTAATTACTTCCGGGGTCTATATATTTAATATCTAGTCTAATCCTTATACCCTAGCTATATATAAAATAGTAATTTCTTTTAATAATTACTTTCTAGGCCCGCGTATATATATATATCTAGAAAGCGACTTTAGTATCCTAAGTATAAAATAGTAGCTTATCTTTCTTTTAGTACCCCAAGTATAGAAATTAGCTTATCTTTCTTTTAGTACTCTAAATATATAGTAAAATATAGTATATTTTTATTTCTTTTAGTAGTTACTTTCGGGGCTAATATAGTTAATATATACTTTAGCTTTTAGACCCTAGATAGATAATATATTTTCTATACTTTCGAGCTTAAGTAGATTCCGAATTTTAACTTATAAACTCGATAAGTAGAGATATTACTTCTAGTCTATACTATATTTAGAAGACTCGAGTAAGATATAGAATCCCTCTTACTACTATTATTAAAACTAGCTTATCTATCCTTATAATAATAATTCGTTCTCTATTATACTATTTATTAGTAAGTAAAAATTAAGGAGGATCCTCTTATAGATAGGGTAGAAAGGAGTTTAAAATAGAAGATAAAGTTTTTCGAACCGAATAAACGAAGATAATATATTTATAATCGACTCTATATTTAAGTATACCTTATAATATAGAAGTAGAGACGACTCTATATACTTTAGAAAGAGCTTTTATAAAGGTATACTATTATCTTTTTATTCTAATTATTTTTAAATAGATACGTACGCTATAGGTAGTATTAATCTAATTAACTTTTATTTTTAAAATAAAGAAGTAGAGATAGTTCTATTTACTAAATAAGGGTAATTTTAGGTATCTCTATATAATATAGCTAGAAGGAACGTTTTAGTTATACGCTATATTTTTATTCTATCTACTTTTTTAAAGGGGTACTAGCTACAGGCGGTATTAATTTACTTTATTTAGTTTTTAAAATAAAGGAGTAGAGGTAGCTCTATTAGAGGTAGTACTTAATACTTT
>JASJFT010000035.1:167420-306333 GCA_030770425.1 Darksidea phi | reverse complement strand
CCCCCCCCCCCCCCCCCCCCCCCCCCCCCCCCCCCCCCCCCCCCCCCCCCCCCCCCCCCCCCCCCCCCCCCCCCCATAGCAGTAGTTTGGTATGCTGACCTGCGCTCTCACAGGGACATCTTGATACGTACCGCTTCTGCGATGACGTTTGGACATTTATCATCAAAGACATCAACTTCAAGCTCGATAACTCGAACCAAGTCCACGCCGACCGGGTAAAGATCGTTAGCTGCAACACGAAGCGCCCTGGTGAGACATAGTAGAGGCTACGGTTTTGACGAACTGCTGGCATGGGCTGTGCGAGACCTGTTTCCAGGGCACGGGGCGCTCTGCAGAACTATGATTGCACATGAGTCTGATGTGTTTGGTTTACGGCGTTATGGGATAATCATGCAATACCTCTAACACGGATTGGCGTCTTTGGCGTCTTTGGTCGATGAATGGGCATCAGTTTTATCTTACAATGAAATACAAATTACGCGTTCTTTTGACCTATTATTTTCTTCCATGAACTGTTACCCGGCCACACACTTCTTTCATAGATAGCCGACGCGTGGAAATCCGAAAGAACAATAGATACTAGAATTATGCCCATTTTAGCTGCTAAGCAAGACTGAGAGGAACTAAATGTACCCAAAAGAGACGGCGTATTTCTGGGCCATTCCTAGTGCGGGCTTCCGAATGCTCGGAATATGGGCCGTCATGTTGACTAAGCCCGGAACCCCCTGCACCCAATGTCGCCCTTGAGCGTCCCCTCTTCATTACACTTCTCCACTTCTCCGTAATGTCGGGTACAAGATCAAAGTCCTCATGGGTGATGCTTGCCATCATGAGCGGCGCTTGCGCTGCTTGCAACGGCGTTTTCGCGAAACTGTTTGTTAACCCGCATTTCTCCAAACATTATCTGACCGCGCAATAGCACAACAACGGAGCTCACATCGTCATGGTCGAGCTCTATATCCCGGACATTTGGTCTAAGTCCCTCAAATAAGGTCGTTGAATTCGGTATTCGCGGTGTAAGCTCCTACATCCCATCCCTGCAGTAGTCACTGAGATATAAGCGTAGCTTTTCTTCGGCCTTAACCTTCTCTTCAACGCCATAATGTGGGGTCTCTTCACGCGCGCTCTCACACTCGCTTCCTCCACCGTGCGTGTTAGCGTCATCAATACCTCCGCAAACTTCGTGCTTACGGCTGTCCTCGGTGCACTCATTTTCTCCGAAAGCCTTCCTAGGTTATGGTGGTTGGGTGCGGCATTGCTTGTAGTAGGTAGTGTGATCATCGGGAGGAGAGAAGAGGGGAGCAAACCTAGTGCTAAGGCTACTACGGGGGTTGAGTTGCTGCTCGACGGAGAGAGGGAAGGTGACGGGTTCAGGGATAGTGATGAGAGGGAAGATAATGTTGAATTGAGCACCGTGAAGGACGGTAGTGAAGAGGACGGAGGTAGTGAGGACGAGGATGCAGTGCTGAAGTAGACTGGTAGGGAAGTTCCGTTATTACAACAGTATCACACGACCCGGCAGATACAATAGGGCGCCTATACACCATTCGAAATGGGTATTGACCTTAACCTATCAAATTTGGAAGAACAAGCTGATCCGATTTGACCGCTTCGACGCCCCATAGGCTTCATCAAGAGATACCCTGGAAGCGGTGAGCGGGCGTAGAAACGGTTCGCACGGTAACTTGCATATCAAACGCGCAGGAACCGGACGACTGCAGCTCGCGGCTTGCGTCATTTCAAATTTCCAATCCCTCGCGTTGTCTTCTCTCTAGGCTTTCTTATTTTTTATTTTATTTTACCCACAATTTCAGCTTTCGCGGTCCTTTTTGACTTTGCATCACTTGCTTGCCCTCATAGCCAAGGCAAGCAATTGAACTCTAAACACTACCTCAATCCCACCACAGGTTTGTGGAGCCCACCGGATTGTTGTGAAAGAAGCACATTACCTTCTTTTTCACTATTTAGTTTTGATATCGCGGAGGCGCCCCTGCAATCGTTGCCCGGTTCACCGTCACCGCACAACGCTCTCTTCAACTTTCCCTTTCACTAACATGCAAATGTTGAGCTCGCATCTCTGACCGTTTGTCACAAAATCTTCGACGACTCCAACTTGGGTTGACTCTCCCACCTCCACGCCACCGCGCCAACAACTCCACTCGCGTGAACGCGCTCGTCTCAATTCTTTACCCTTAATGCGTGGTCTTCCATCCTACGCAATGGCCGAGTTTAGAAGTGAGGCTCAGTACAAGGGTGCCTATAACTCCGAGTCCGCAGTCACGTCCAGCTCGACCACTCCCACGTTCCCTCCCTTCCGCTTCAATCCTGAGGCCAAGCCATTCATCCAAGGCGCCCTCTCCCACCCTCCGATCCCCGCCAAGGAGAAGTCGGCCGAGCCCGCCAATATCAGTCCCGCTGGTTCCATCCTCGATCCTACCGCACCGACGTTCTACCCGAGCCCCGATCCTCTCTACTTCTCGCCCAGCACGGGCCCTCATGTCCAGCAGTACCGCCTAGACGCTCAGGACCCATCCATCAACCACTTCAATGGGGTCGGCAGCTTACACCCCGGAGACTACGACCCAGGCAACGGCTTCGATCAGGACGTGAATTACGGCTTCAATCCTGGCTTTACCCACCCCCTCAACTCTGGCTATGTGTACACTCCCGCCCACTTCACTGCTCCGGGCACGCAGCCTATCTACGCCACCGCCCCCGAGCATGTGTATGAGCGTCCGGGCTATGGCGGCGGTGAGTGTTCGCTTCTTCTTTGGCGGCAGTTAACACTAATCTAGCATAACATAGGCAAGAGGAAGAACAAGAAGAAGAGCAAGAGGGGATGGAAGTATGGAGGCAGGGGTGCTGTTCAGCAGCAAGCAAGTGACTCTACCACACAGTGGTAAGACATTTGGTAAGTGATAGAGGCTGAGAATGATTTGATCTGCCAGCTGCCAAGCTCTTGTTATTCTTTCCTTTTCTGGTGTTCCTTTCTTGATGGTGGTGGTCAAAAAGGTGGTGCTCGCTGGGGAAAGTGGTCGGTGCCTGGTGGCTTCTATGTGGGCACGGAGGTGGAAAGTTAATCGGCGGTGGTGGATTTCAGTGGTGGCAGATGCAAGGGGGGTGTGAATCATGACGGTCGGGACTCAAGGTGGTCAATGGAAATTCTTGTTCCCCATGTCTTTTGTTTACTGGATGTTGGTGATGACTACGCTTGTGGGTTTGCAGTATTCTTGACCCGTTGACCATATATGAAGGATACTGAACATGGCGAAAGCGAACAAAACGTCACAACTGCATGGAGGTTAATTATCTTTAATCTGATATAGCGAGTCCCAATTGTAATCGAGACCTGCGAAACAAACGTAGAGTGTTAAGAGACTAACGTACCACACGGGCGAGCGTCGTACCTCTACTAAGAATATATTAAAATTATAGTAACTTACTTTATTTTTATAATACCTCTATTATTATTACCATTTCATATATAAAGGGTATAAAGCTAAAACCTGTGTGGGTGTGCTAACTCATCGCTACCGCTGTTGGTCTCTCAACGCTCTGCGGTTCGACAGCACATGTCATTGCTCGTCGCCTCAATGTTCGAAACATCACTTCGTCGCTCACGATCGACAGTACTGTGTACAGCTCTGCAGCTCTATTATCGTGTATAAGGTGTGGGTATAGCACCTCTACTGTGTACAAACTCCTACTGTGTTTCGTGCGGACCTTACAAACAGACTCCCACTATGCAAATCCAACCCAAATAATAGCTAGCTATAGATTATATAAGTACTAATAAGGGTTCAAAATTATCTCATTTTATATTATTTCTAATACTACTAGAAGCGCTAATAGAACTTCAATCTCAGATCGATTACTAAGCGTTCTGATGGTAATCTGGCGCCTCTAGAAGGCCGTACCGAACAGGTCCTTATCCTAAGGGCTTCAGGCCAGTTCTCAGATACCCAAAAAAGTATTGATATTCTGTATACCAAGCCCCACCCTGCAAATGCGATGTCGTGGGGGTACACGCGGATATGTCAGCGAGAAAGCGCCATTTAGAGGGCCTAGAAAGCAAGCTCGCCAATCACATCCAAGGCGTTTCCGTCGCAAAAAGCACATACAACCTGACGGACGCGACGGAGATAAACCGCTCAGGTGTGATCTATCTAAGACTCGACTGCAAGGCTGCGACATAGAGGTGTATATAGGTTGCGGACCTATGCTTTCTTTCCCTTCGTCGAGATAAGGATACAGCAGGTCCAATCACACGTCCGCATTTCCCATCACCGCACCTCGAAACCCCCATCCGCAATGCGCTGATTATCGCATGTCGTCTCCGCACCGCTCAGCATGTCGACGACAGCCCGGCCGCTGAATCACGACAGATAGTTTTCGACCGATCAAAGCCTGCGACGCCGCGCGCGTTCCTGTCAAACGTCGAACCGGCCCCGCGATACCCCGCCCCCTCCGGGGTCTTGTCCAGAATGGACATCTCCACGGGCATGCAGAGTGCCGGACTACAACACGACGCGCCGGCGAAGGGACGGCGGAAGGGCCAAAAGGACGCGAATGACGACGGGAACAAGAAGAGGAGGTGTATCAGTAGTGCTTGTGTGCCGTGTAGGAAGAGGAAGAGTAAGGTATGTAAATTGCGGGACCTTGGCCGTCTATCTCCGGAGATGCGCTTCGCCATTTCTGCAGCCTCTCGTGTCGCCTGATTGGGACTTGGCTAACATATTCTGTTCTCGCGAATGTAGTGCGACGGCACGACACCTGCCTGTTCCGCCTGCGCCGCTGTATACAACACCGAATGCGTCTACGACCCCAACTCCGACCACCGCCGCAAAGGCGTCTACAAAAAAGACATCGATAACCTCAAGACTCGAAATTCGACCCTCCAAACCCTTATCCAAGCCATCCTCAACTACCCCGAAGACGAGGTTGCCCATCTGGTACAACAGATACGGACGTGTGAGAGCTTGGATGCCGTTGCCGAAGCCATCATTGCGAAAGAAAATGGGGAGGACGTGGATGATGAAGAGGTCTCGCCCCTTTCAAGTCCAACAGCTTCCTCGCAGCCCACATTTGAGAGCCAGCTGAGCGGCAAGATGGGCGAACTGAGGCTAGATCAAGGGTCGACGCGATATATTGGCGGGACATCGCATCTTATATACCTGGGTGCGGGCAACGAGGCCACGGATTCGCCGGTATCATCTGCAAATGTCGAGCAATATCAGTCGGTGGAGGACCCGCTTACATCGTGGACGAGGGTAACATCAGACCCAGAGCTGGTGCGGCACCTCATCAATATGTACTTTTGCTGGCATTATAGTTTCTTCACGACGCTGTCGAAACAGCTCTTCTGGAAGGAGTTTCAGATGGGGATGCCGCCGCCAGGGTCAAGGCGGAAGATGGAATACTGCACACCACTTTTGGTCAACGCGATGCTGGCATTGGGCTGCCACTTCACATCGTTCCCGGGTGCGAGATCGGTGAAAGAAGACTCGACAACGGCAGGAGATCATTTCTTTAAAGAGGCGAAAAGGCTGATAATGGAGAATGATTTACATGAGGTCCCCGCATTGACAACAGTACAAGCGCTTGCGTTGATGTCGGTACGAGAAGCGGGCTGTGGGAGGGAAGCCAAAGGCTGGGTGTACAGTGGGATGAGCTTCCGGATGGCGTGCGACCTCGGCCTGAATCTAGGTATGTCGAGTAGAGATGGTATAAACGAGACGGAAGAAGATGCGAGACGGATAACTTTCTGGGGCTGCTTTTTGTTCGACAAGTGAGTATTGGAGAGCGCAAAAGACCTCTCGGGAGCGTTGCTAATAGGTTCAGATGCTGGTCCAATTATCTCGGACGATTACCACAGCTGCCAAATACGATATTGACCGTGCCGAAGTTTGAGGTTTTCCCTACGGAAGACGCTGAGACCTGGTCGGCTTATACAGATTCCGGGGTCAGTCAGGCGCATTCACAGCCGTCAAGGACCAGAGCAGTAAGCCCTACCACGAAGACGACGTCATGGCTAGTCATTGATGTAATATAGGTCGCATTGCAAATATCGAAGCTCTGTGAAATTTCTAGCGATTTGATGAACTACTTCTACAACCCCATAGACATGGATAAGGCGAAAGGCAAGCAGACTGAACTGAAAAAGTTGAGTGATATCCATCAACGATTAGAGACTTGGAGACGGGAACTCCCAAAGGAGCTGGAACCAAAAGAAGGCGGCCTTCCCTCCATGCTGATCATGCAGTGAGTGCCGTCACGTGCAGAAACTATCTGTTACGCTAATTCATCTTAAGCATGTTCTTCCAACTACTCTACATTCACCTCTTCCGTCCCTTCCTCAAATACAATCCAAATAATTCACCACTTCCTGCCCACGTATCTCCTCGGAAGCTCTGTACCCAAGCCGCTGCCATGATATCGAAGCTTCTGCGCCTCTATAAGCGCTCGCACGGTTTACGTCAGATACCAAACATTGTAGTCTACATCGCCCACTCAGCCTGCACAATACATCTACTCAATCTCCCTGAAAAAAACGCTAGGAGAGATATCATTCATGGCGTCAAACACCTCGAAGAGATAGCAGAAGGCTGGCTCTGTGCGCGTCGGACTTTAGGCATCCTCAGCGTCCTCGCCAAACGCTGGAAAGTGGAGCTACCAGAAGAAGCAACTACGGTACTCGCACGCACCGACGAGAAATTCGGTCCATGGTCGGATGTCAGCACACCGAAGCCTACGAATCGCGAGCCGCAGACCATCGAAGAACAGCAACCACAGGAAGCCTCACCAGCTCTCCAGCCTTACAGCATGTCCCTAGCAAATACAGCAACCCAGTGCTTCGATAGGAGTGGCAACCCTGTGACACACACGTCACAAGGTCTCCGTCACGGTCGCAACTCAGAGGCACGTTCTCCTCCCCCCAACGACGAAAAGCCCCTCGCTTACCCCCGTCA
Organism: Darksidea phi; assembly: GCA_030770425.1. NCBI lineage: Eukaryota > Fungi > Ascomycota > Dothideomycetes > Pleosporales > Lentitheciaceae > Darksidea > Darksidea phi. Next base: position 299,365 of record JASJFT010000035.1, on the reverse strand, counting down.
GCAACCTGACTACACATCTCCCCCCGCTAGTACCATTACCGCAAACAACGCCCTCACGCCGGCGTCCACGCAGGCCCGCCAGTCCATCGATGGTGCAAGTACCAACGGCAACTCCCCTTCACAGCTCTTTGGTGGCGTCGAGCAACTTATCAGGGAAGGGCAGGATTGGTGGCTGAGGGATCAGAATCAACTTGCTGTAGGCTTTGATAATTGGAACTATAACGCCGAGGATATTGCTAGTTGGTTTGCTAGTCAAGGGGGTGTAGGGAGTCCGGGGCAGTCTAGAGGGTTTACGACAAGCCCGGTTCTGGATTCGGCTATGGATGGTGGTGCAGTTGGGGGCGGGGACAGTGGAGGGGTGAACGTGATGGGGGGATTGGGAGGTTATGAGGGTGGGATGAATGGTTATAATGAAAGCGAGTGGTATCAGTAACTAGGGTGTAGGAGACGAAACATGAACGGTACAGTTTGATGCAGGCATTTATAGGCGAATCTTCTTAGCACAGTTTAGCGGAATGGGTGAGGGGTTAGAAGGATCTAAGCCTTCGAGTAGGCCACCTATCCTCCCACTAGAAAGTTGTTGAGGGCATACCAATAAATCTATTCGAGTAACGCTTACTCGGTAAAGCTCTAGCTCCGCATTAACCTATAGTAGTGCCCTTGGCCATAGAAATAAAGAGCTTTTCGGTGCCGAAGGAGCCGTACTGATACTAGTAACTCATTTCATCAGTACTATTTTGGTATTTTAGCTCGTAGACTTTTAAGTTCCTAAGATCGTAACTCGATATTGCTATACCGCCCAGAAGATTAATCAGACCAATTTTGTATACGATTGTATTTATATATTTCTTATACAGACCCCGCCGCCGGTTTTGATCGATCTAACACCCGTAGTCGACGATTGGGACGAACTACTTATAGTGAATACCAAATGACCTGAGGTTGCGAGGATGGCTGAGCTCACGTTTTACGTTATTAGATACTATAATAATACCCTCCGACAATATAAATCTCTATATTACGTTGGTACGACGCCGGTCTCCACTTAACACCGCCCGTGACATTAAACCATACTCGAATAGGCTTATTGGTATGCCCGTAAATAACTCCCCTCCCACGGCTCGCTTGACCCTCGTCCTCTTCGCGCCCACTATTCCAATCGCCGAAAGGGCGAGGTGCCGGAGCAACTCGTTGAGTTCGGCGACAGACAGCCGGGCAATGTTTTCCAAGCGCTTCGGAAAGTCGGTAATGGGCTGTGGAGCCTGCGGTTCAGCCAGCATGGTGAGGGAGTACAGCGGTAGAAGGCCTTCATCGATCCTGGCGGCGATGTTGTGGCTATTCTCGAGGTGGGCTTGGTTGTTTCGATTACTAGTTGATACTTTGGTTAGCGGGTATCGGGCTAGCGGAGCGATGAGACACAGGTTAGGCACTTACTGTATCTCCATGCGCGGGAATCCACGATCCACCCTCTCGGTCAACTATCCGACCCTCTCCTTAACCTGTACGAGCCTGTCGTCAAGACGCTCCAGGGGTTGGAGGATATCACTGCCCTGCTGAACGGCAAGCAGATGTGTGAAGTGCTGGAATTGAAAAGGTCCGTGAAACATTGCGCTACAGTTTGGCAACTGGCTGATATAGCCTGGAAATCAGGCTGGTTATGTATTCTCATTCGCCAGTGTGCTATCGTATGTGGTGGGATGCGCCGAATGACGAGTAGAAGACGTGAGAAAAACTAGCCTAATCTCAACAATGGTCGCTCCAGTACCTTCCAGATAAGGAAAACCGAGTGTGGTACTTGGGCCCGCCGCTTGTAGATAAGACATACGATTCCGATTTCGATTCCGGGCTCTTTTCAGACTTTACAATGGATGCTATCAGCGACAGGAGCCAAGTCGAATGCTCTTGCAAAAACTCTCGTATGCGTGCAAGCGCTGTGGTTCATGGTACAGTGCATACCGCGTTTTGCAAAAGCTCGTAAGAGGACTTACGCTTCTTGCATGCACATCGGATTGCTAAGCGGCTTTTTTTTTGTCCAATACCTTCGCCCGTTGCCTATGCGCTTTACTCGCGCGTCCTTTGGAGGCATGAACTGCTAGACGTCTCTCAGCCAGTACTACTCCACGGTAATTCTGCACACACGATCTTGGCACTGTTCTATCTTGGCACTGTTCTATCTTGATCCCGCGGATCACTCCGGAAGCAACGAGAGCGGGACGGACAAGCAAGTGCCCGAGGACAACACCAACTCTAGCACAGACATCCTCTTGGAAGCAAGTGGCCCAATAACGCTTCTACTAGGTGAAAAGCTCTCAGGCACTGGTTTCACGAGTCGGTCTGCAGCGCCTTTAGTACTCCATTTTGTAGACGTCACGCGTTGGGGACTTGCCGCTCCTTTGGCTAGAGTCTCGTTTTTCAGGTTCGGATCCTCGCTGCTCGAAGAACCTACGGGCAAATTTCCCAAACGCCAGCCATGGGAATGAACTGATCATATGGATAATCCCTCTCGTCGGTAACGCCTTATACGGCGGCTTGCATGCGCTCGCCCTGGATGCGCCTTTCAATAACCACGCCGAAGTCATCCTCTGGCGCGCCTATTCCCTCGGCGCTATGGGCTATGGTGTGGCATACATCGTGTTGGAGCTACCATTCCATCAGTTTTCCTTTCTCAGGATGTCGGTAGCGCGAAGACCCAATTTGCATTGGATCAAAGCCCACTCCGCCTTGTTCGGCGGTCGGTATCTGGGGCGCTTCCTATTAGTGGAAGTACCCTTTCTAATACCTAATTTCTTGTATACTGTGGCTAGGGTATATCTCCTGTGGGAGAGGTTTTGAAGTTTATTACACGGGGTGCCAGGGGTTTTCCATACACCGATCTGGGCGAACTGCTTTCCTCACTTGGGATAGTCTTCATTATTTCATTAGAAGAGAAGGTAGTAGGTTTTAGACTAATAGCAAAAGAGTTGAAGTTCATTTTCTTATGCTTAGGACCGACAGCCTGTCGCTCATCATAGCGTTTTGCGAAAGTCGAACGTCGCTTGGGATTCAAGTGCTCCGTAACTTACAAGGAGGCACATTGAAGCATTCGTATAATTTAGAACAAAGGTGGGGCGGCCATTGGTAAATTGATATATATCGCAGAGCGATATAAAAAAACTCGGCATATGTAAAAGTCCAACGTTAGACGCTTTCCATGCATAGTCATATCACGAACGTTGATACCTTCGCTTCCAATGCCATTCCTACCAAACACCGACACTAGTATACATGATTTAAGCCTCCCCCAGTTATTACAGTATCTCCCAACATCGAAGGGGTTCAACACCCATTGACCCCCTCTCCCTCTACCTAGAGCTCTTATGCATCAACCCCCTTTCCCCATCCTGGCCCGCACTAAAATTCCAATAGAATCTACGATTAGGCTTCCTTCTTATATGCAACTTCTCCATTGCCTTCACCCACCTCGTCCTTATTGGCGGGAAGCGTTGTCTTGCCGCCTCGTCCTGTCGTAGCTTATCTTTCCAAGCCTCCACTTTGTCGGTGCATTTGTGCAGGCCGCGCTTTACTATGCACCGATTCTGGACAGGAGGCTGAGGCTGAAGTTGCGCGCTTGGAAAGGGTTGGTGAGGGTTCGAGACAGAAACAACGCCAGTCTCCATCTGCATCTCCTGTTGCCCCATTTGATGACCATGCGGATGCGGCGTAGGCCTCCGGATAGCCCTAACCCGTACCGAACTTCCATCGTCCTGATCTACTTGCGGATGCGGAATGACAAGCTGAGCAGCATACAATGTCGGTCCATCCATATCCATCATTTCGCGGAACCTGGATTTGCGCGAGTTGTTGCTACCGGATGAGCGGCGTGTGGTTGGTTCTTCTTCTTTGGGTTGGACTTGGACTCCTTGCTCTGTAACGGGTTCATGCTCAGTGGTCGTATCCGGTTCGGCGATATAAATATCATTATATAATGACTCCATTACAGAGGCTGCGGTATAATAGCTATCAGATGGAGATATTGTTCCAGCGCGCTGAAGTAGTTCGGTGTGCTCGACTTGCATTTTCTGCTCTGTAACCTGAGTTACGCCGCGCTGATACTTGTGAAAGTCTACAGCAGGTTGACCGAGCCTCATTGCAACGTCAGCCTGCAGATCCATTTCCTGCGTTCTGACACTATCTTTCCGGCTCCCTGTAGCGCCCCTCGGAGTATTTGGTCCCGTAAGCTGTGTGGTACCAGATCTTTTTTCAGATAAAGCGCGACTGATCGTAACTAAGTCCTTAACCTTAGAGTCCCGCTCAAGTGCTTGAGCAATATAGCTAGTGGAAATGTGAGTTCGAGGTTGAGGCATCGCAACCCACATGTCCCCAGGGCACGTTCTAAATTGAGCGGCCCGCGGATCAGGTATAGGCGTTCGTGTATCATTTCGAGGGAGGGTGTTGTTGCCCAACCTGTTCAAGATGTCGTGGCGTTGAGCTGAGAGATACTGCTCTGTTGTAGTCTGCTCTTGAGGGCGATCGACTGGGGGTTGCTGTTGATGATACTTCCGCCCCCGATACCTAACATCCTCGAACTGCCTTTGCAACTGCTGCGTTTCAGGAATCTGCCGTGGGGATGCTTCATGCACCCATTGACACGTCCGAGGCACGTTAATGTCATTGGATACTTGATTTGGGCTAGGATGGGTAGGAGCAAGACCCTGTTTACACTGTTCGTCTTTAGTGGCATTAGAAAAATCGATTCTTTGACCACGAGCTCTCCTCAACGTACAGCCCTGGGCTTTAGGAGTGTAGGTCCCTCCCTCATGTGCTGACGATTCAACAGTTGGGATAGGGGAGCCGCATAAACTCTCCGTATAGCTCTCCAAGCCAGATAAGGTTCTGCCAGCAGGGACCTGGGAAAGGTGTCTCGGATACAGGTCCTGAAAGAGAGTCAGACATCTGGGTTCGCTGTTGGAGCTGGGGTATTTCCCTACTTGATCGGAGGCCGCTGCGGGGTGAGGAGTGTGGTGGGGGAGAATGGTGTAGTATGTGCACGCTTCTTGAGTAGTCACACTAAATAGAGAGGCCGGAATAGGGGAAGACGTCAGTGTAGGTGATGCTGGTCGTGAAATGGGTGTATAGATCGCGGAAGAGGCATGTCTAGACAATGTAAGAGGCGGCGAAAGCGGCTCTAACTCCGGCTCCTTAATGCCTGAAGGTGGTGGTGAAGGACGCAATCTAGGCGCTGATGGTGACGCTGTCTGCTCTGCGATTGCGTTGACTCTGCCGGTGAGTCGTGGGTACCTATCCTCTCCATCCTTCGGTGCTGCCTCTCGAATTCCGGTCCGCTTTTGGATTTGCTGAAAGGCAGCTCTTGACTGCATATTTAACACGGGTGGAGATGAGTGCGTAGTAATACTCCCGTTTGCTTTCGACACTGTTTTCCGCTCGAAGTTCTGCTGAGACGATTGCGATTCCATATCCACATATAGATATTCGTAGGAGCTTGAAGTAGACGAGAGCGTTGTAGTTGGATAAGCAGTCTAGAGTCCGCCAGGCTAATATGCAAGGGGAATGGACGTAAAGTCAAGAGCGTCGAATGATAAGAGATATGTAGCATGTGTACATGATGGACGAAATTGGGACAATAGCAGGTAAGACGACATGAACTCTTAAGCTGGTGTGTGGGAATCATGTAAAGGCTGGATTAGGGTACCGAAGAGGGCCAACCATGTATAGCCTTAGGCATCAGGACCACAAGGAACAAATTTCTTGGACATTGGGTGCGTAGGATGGTAGCGTAGGAAAGCGAGCCACCATACTTGACCCAGACCAAAGTTCTGCCGAAAGACCTTCGCATGCCTAGAGTATATCAGTAACAGCGGGATATCGCGTGAAAGAGCATGGAATAAGGCACAAAAAGTCGGACTTTAGACCGCCCGTCAAGAGCACAAAAATACGTCAATAAGCGCACGCGCAACCAAACGCTGATATTAAGCACGTCTCAAAAGGCATACACCAACTATTGAGTAACAGTCGAGCTGTCCACATCACAAACTGGTTCCGCCGGTAGCGAAAACATGGGAACCTTCCGGCTCGGATTTCCAAAAGGATCCTGAAACCCTAGGGAGGTCTCTTCGTCCGCTTGCGCCTCTTTCACTGTCCTTGCGTTCGCGTTTGACATTCCGCGATCTAGCGGCGGGATCGCAGAATCTGCGTGGTTCGCTTCTTCAACTTTTGCTCTAACGCTTGATAGTGCGGCTTCGTTGTGTTCGTATGGGCGAGGCACCTCTGAAACCGGTTGGGCTGCTGGTGGGGGTGGCGCTTGGTTCGTGGTGCTCTGAACCACGTGTGGTTGCTGCTGTGGGTGTCCTATAGGCTCCCCATTCGTCTTCCCCTCAGGTTCAGACTTTGGTGTGGCCTTGGCCCGTCTCCGTGCATTTGCAATTAGGTCGTCGAATTGGCTCTTGTGTGCCGTAGCATGGCCTTGCCCATCAAAGTCTTTTCTCATGACATATGATTCTTTCGTGTTTGCGTTCCCGCCCTGCGTCCGTTCCCATTCATCCAATTCTCTCAACATTTCGCGCTTCGATTTTCTGACCATGTCTGACGCATCGCAATTCGAGTTGAATATGTTCAGCCATTCTTGATGTCGTCTGATCAACAAAGGTTTAGGACCTGTACTAGAAATTCCAAGGTCTCTTAATTTCTTCTTTAGCGCGGATTCTGTGAGCATAGCGTAATTCAGGCCCGATAACCGCAAGGCCGGGGGTGTAGGGTCTTTCGGTCGGTTTTGTAGCGCCGTGGAGAAGGTGGGCGTTTTACTAGACGATTTGCTAGGAAGGTTCCCTTAGCGTTCAGTGGATCTAGCGATACTATGGACACCTACCTTGACCGCGTACTGCGACTCCGGCTGCTCTTCCCTGTACAGGTATTGACATGATCAAAGACGAGGTGCGCCTTCATAGCCTCCTGACAGATAGGACACTTTGCCATTCCTTCCGGCAAATAGTCATCGTCTTTCTCCTCCTCACTATCTGGGATGATGAAGGGTGCATCATCCGCCCCGGTCGTCTCACCCCGCCTCGTACTCCTCCTTGTTTGCCTCGATCTCGTCTGTCTGGTTGGCTCCTCCTCTTCCAGTTCTGCCTCTGCAAGCTTCCTCTTCCTACCGCCCACAAGCCCGTCCTCGTCCTCTTTATCCTTTCGTGCCACTTCTAGCGCCTTCGACCTAGCCTCTTGGAATTTCGCTGCCACCTCTCGTACTGCGATATTAGGCATCAGTTTGTCTGCTTGACACGCGCTTTTACACGCAGGACATTTCCCGTCCACTCCTATGCACCGTCGTATACATAGCGAGCAGAAAGTGTGCGAACACGACGTGATGACGGGGTTGTGGTAGAATTCTTTGCACACTTCGCAGCGGAGGGCCGCTTCGAGTGGTTCGAACGCAGGCAATGATGTCGCTATCCAGTCTGTTGAGTCGGGGAGATCGTTCGAGAGGTCCATGTCGAGTTTCGGAGTCAAGGAAGATAGAGGGGCATCGGAGAGCGCTGAGATGTGAACGGCGCGCTTTGCTGCGACGCGATCGACGGCGCGCGGGCGGTCTCACGTGATGCTCTTGAACATCGCTTTGCCAGATCGGGCGCTTTGTCAGCACATATATAGAGCGACGAGGCCGTGGAGTGGAGGAGAAGCTTAACATCAATTGTCGGTACATCTTCTGTTTTTAGGTGCATGGGGGTACACATGTGCATGCCTAGATGTTTAGTTCAAGAAAGAGCGATAGGTTGACAGATTCCAATTGCCTCGCACTTGGTCTCCGGTTCGGTAGTATACATTATTACTTGTCTCCTTAATATTCGATATTTAAAATATTACCTCGTCGTACTATATATAACTCTATAGCTCTATTATCGTGTATAAGGTATAGGTATAGTACCTCTACTATACAATCGTCTACTATATTTCGTACGGACCTTACAAAAAAGACTCCCACTATACAAATCTAAACCAATTACTCTTCTAAAAAGTATGATGGCTCTGCCCGCCCGTAACCTTCCTCTCTCATTTCAACGCTCATAACGCTCTCTCACTTCAACGCCCACAGCGCATGACCTCTCCCGCCCCTCTGCGACAACCTCTATATAAGCCCCCCTCCGGCCTACTTCCTTGCTTTCTCCTACACCCCACTCCACTACTTTCGATTCTCAAGAGGAGCAGCCGACTGACGAGACTATGGAGGATGTCCCAGATGAGGCACAATTGCAGGAGATTCATAACACTCTCCCAGCCAAAGCACAAGATCATGGAGATGTTATGGATGACCCTCAGGGCGGGACCCAGGATCATGACCAAGTCCTGGAGTATGTCCAGGGCGAGACCCAAGAAGTCGCAAATGAAGCTCAGGTTCAGCCTCATGAGCAGGAGCATATTCTCATGTCACAATCTCAGGAAGAATCGAGCCTGTTTATTCCAGAGGAGCGCTCACTTACCCCGGCTACAACGCGACCAGCGCCATCTAGAATGCGACCACCACCTCCTCTTCTCACTCCCCGCCCGATTACCCGTCCGACCACTCGTCCTCCGCTCTCCACTTTCGCCAAGATTCGCGACCTGCAAGAAAAACTCAAGCAGAGCAAGACTGCGGCAAGCAGACCGCAGCATCCATATCAGCCAATGCCAGATGATGAGACCTACCTTGAAGCAGCCCAGTCGTTCGGAACCGGACGCCATAGCTCCATACAGGCAGAAACGACAGATCAATATGAGAGAGCCGACAAGATGGCCAGTGCGGAGTACCAGAAGCAAAAGCGAAAATACGATCAGATCAAGCTCAGGCACGGCAAACTTAGCTTTCGCGAAGATGTAGAGTGGATGAGGATTCAGGCAAAGGAGAGGGCTCGCAGGGAGAAGAAGAAGCGTGATCAGCAGAAGGCCAAGGAAGATGACGGCGCATCCGATCTCTTTCCTGACATTCACGGCCCGAGCAACAACCGCGAACAGAACGAACTGGACGATGATGTTACCGATCTCGACCAGTCAGCTTTCTTAGGCGAACACAGGCGTCCTGCTATGCCTCGCAAGGCGCAAAAACATGTCTCTATTCAAGAAGCCGAGCTTGAAAGCATGAGGGTCGCCCTCGATGCCGAACCCGACTTGCCTAGGAAGAAACGTAAAGGATCTGAAGGCTCACAAGAGCAGTCGTCAGCCTTGCCGTCGGCCAAGTCTCGCGGAAGCCGGAAAGGTACGAAGTCCAAAGCCACTGCTACCCGATCATCGGGCACATCTGGAAAGCGGGTCAGCCAGTCCGCCAAGGCACGGAAAGCAACTCATGCGGCCATCCGGCAGGCGTCATCTTTGTTTGGCGCCAATGTTTTTCAACAACAAGCTAGTGAGGATGCTCCCGAGGAGCCGTCGTTCAGGTCTAGGAACAAGGGAGGTGCTCTGAAGGAGTTGATCGCCAGCGTGCCCGACGATGCTTCAAAATCCGTCAGGGGAGATACATCTGCCTTGATGAGTGCTACCAAGGATTTCGACGGCCCTGGTAGCGTCAAAGCTGATGGTCACGGCATGTGGCTCGTTAAGGGTATGAGAACATCCTTGAAGGCATATCAGATTATGGGAACCGCATTCATGCGTCGCCGAGAGAATGCGGCTATCGAGCCGCGCGGGGGTCTCATGGCTGATCAGATGGGTCTGGGTAGGTGAAATATTGCGTCGCAATCGCGACCCAGCGCGGGCTCTATTATGATACAACATGCACTGACACCCTTCCGAATGAGCTTTGCTGACCTGAGACAGGCAAAACCCTCATGATGTTGGCAAACATTGTGAACGGCCATCCCGGAAAGGGTGATAGCTGCAAAACGACCCTGCTCATCGCATCACAATCGCTTATCACCCAGTGGGGTCGAGAAATTGAGCTTCATACCAACTCTGGCTTTAGGGTCATGAAATACACAGCTAGCTCGCGAATCGACTCAAATAGCGCGGACGAAATCCTGAAGTCACATGATATTATCCTCACTACCTACACAGAGATTATGAGGTCCTATCCGAAGAACGAGCCGCCGATCGAGTGCCAGACCGCCGAACAGAAGATTGCTTGGTGGAAGAAGACGTACGAGAAAGAGCGAGGTGCCCTCCACCGCATGATGTTGTAAGGAAACTCCTTCTTGAATACCTTGAGCTTGTGTTACTGACCACTTATAACTAGCTACCGCGTGGTCTTAGACGAAGCCCAGGCCATCAAGAACCACACCAGCCGCACTTCCATCGCTTGCCGTGCGCTCATGGCGCACCATAAATGGGCTTTGAGCGGTACGCCGATAATGAATGGGCTAACGGAGCTTTACCCGTACTTCAAGTTTCTCGGCGTCCCGCACACGGGCAGCTTCAAGATCTTCAAGCACAACTACTGTGCAGGTGGAGATACAGAGAACCAAGAGAGACTGCTTGTCCGTCTAGCTCAGTTCATGATTCGTCGCACTCATGGCGATATGATGTTTGGCGCTCCAATCCTGAAGCTACCCAAAGCAGACCAGTATGCAGGCACCGATTCCCACCCCCTTGGGTTTTACTGACTTTGTACCTCCTCTAGGATGACTCACTGGTGCGACTTCAACTCAGTTGAGCGAAGCATATATGATATCGTTCGGCAGCGTTTCGCCAAACACATCAATATATGGGCGAAGAAGGGAGAGCTAGAGAAGTCGTATAGCAATGCATTGGTGTAAGTGTATAGCATATCCCGGGCGGATTCAACCCCTTTTACAAACTTGGAGCGCTAACAAACTCTAGTATGCTTTTGCGGCTTCGACAGCTGACTGCTCACGTATTAATGCTTCAGTACGTTATGCAGGACTTGCTTGAGCGCGAGGACATCGAGCAGATTCGAGATGTCGTGAAAGATGCCGCCGTCGATTCCAACACTAGGAGGGGTCGCACCATTCTCACCATCCGGAAACAACTGGACGCCTTTGCAGCAAAAGAAAAGAAGCGTACCTCTACGAATAATAACAAGAACCTCTTTCCAGCTGATGAAGATGATCTTGCTGAGGAGCACGACAGCCTCAACGAAGAAGACCAGGGGCTCGATAACGAGGACAGCAACAATGGTGGCCATGGCCGCAAGGCTACCGGGGCTCAATTCGGAAAGGAGTATAACTTCAAGCCCTTCTTGAATAGTCTAGCGACTGGCGACAACTGGGCGGTCAAGAAGCAGAGGTCCCAGTGTGGCAGTTGCAATCGCTCACCTCCGATCGACCCCTGGAAAACTAGTTGTGGTCATCTTCTATGCTCACCATGCTATGAAGAAGCGCAGCTGCTGTCGGCGGAGCAGGACAAACGCCATGCCACTTGCAAAGGTTGCGGCCTCATCTTCTCATACGCTCGCCATCTCAAGGAGACGGATCTTCCAGACATAGTCGGCCCAGAGACGCGAGCGAAGAAGAAACGTCACGACAAAGAGCGAGAGAAAATCGAGCAGCAGGATATTTCTGAGGACTGGCTTAACCTAGGTGGCTCTGAAGGTGTCTTGCCTTCTGCGAAGACGATAGCGATCAAAGCGCAGCTGTTGAACTGGATCACCGAGAACAAGGACGTCAAAATCATCATCTATACGCAGTTTCTAGCTATGTACGTCACTGTTTGGCACCTCATGAGCATTTTACTAACCGTGCAGGATTCGGATTTTGGCGAAGATGTGTCACGAAGAGGGCTGGAAGACTGAGCAGGTACGTGGTAGAAAGCGTCGCGTTTTCTGCTTTTCCGAGTGGAGCTTTAGCTTGCAAAGGGCCCTGAAGGCCATTTGGATTCGCAATGAAGTGGGGGGACTAACATGTCTTCATAGTATCACGGAAAGCAATCGTTTGCTTCCAGGGACCAGGCAATATCAAGATTTGCCGATAATCCCAATGTGAGGGTCCTCTTGGCCTCGCTCCGTTGCGGCGGTTGTAAGTCGAGCCTTGTCCACACTCACTATATTTCCCAGCACTAACGGGATTACAGTGGGCCTCAACCTCACGATGGCTTCTCGAGTCATCGTCATAGACCCATGGTGGAATAGCGCAGCCGAACAGCAGGCTTTTTGTCGTGTCTTTCGTTTTGGTCAGCGAGAGACGACCTTTTTGACTAGGTTCTGTGTCAGGAATACGGTTGACGAGCGGCTTATTCAGATGCAAGAGAAGAAGCAGACTGAGATTGACGAGGTTATGGATGATAAGAACAACACGGCGAAGAAGTGAGTTTTCAGATATTACTTCCCTTGAATCCATACTAATATTTTCCAGCATGGGCATTCTGGACTTGAGTAAGCAACCCCTCGCACATGAGAGCTACTTTTGAGAAAACTGCTAATCGTACAGTGCGCCTCTTCGGCAATCTCCAAGAGGACGACAACGGGCGCCCTTTCATCATGGTCGATAACCCTGGCAGGTGTGGCGGCTTTAGGGCTGATCGTGACGATGAGGGTTATGCCGACGAGATTTGAGATGGCAGCGAGGATTGATTGTACGGATACGTTGGGAAGCGTAGCCAGAGGGCCTTCAAGGTCCTATGCAGACCACGACTCGGAGCTAGTATACTATTATATAAGGACTAGTATCGATTCTTAAACTTAAGGGCTTTTAATTTGAACTTCTTAGCCTTTAAGTAAGCCTTTAAAGTAGTCCTTTAGTACCTAGCTATTAGCTACCAAGCTGCCACACCCGGGTATCTGAGAAAAAGCTCACTATGATACTCAACGCCAAAACGATAGACAAACACTCCACACCAATAGAAAAGGCTATTAAAGGAATGTAGATGTACAAGAAAGAAGCAAGGCAAGGGAAGAGTAGAGAATAACGGACAGACCATCTAACAACTCTCCTCATCGATATTAGGATAGAACCAGGCTGCTAAGGAAATTATCAAATAACTTTGGGTAGAGATTAGTATAATACTATCGGTAATAGGGAGGATCAAACATACCTTGACATCAAAAGTACCCCTTCGAGCCAATCTGGACTTGGTTAGCATGTGTCAAGAATCCATTACAAGTGGATATACTTACGGGACTTGCCGTCCTGAATGAGGTAGTTCACTAAGAGGACGGATACGAAGAGGGTGGCGATCTGGAAAGTATCGAAGTAGAGGGTCATGCAGTCCTTGCCCATGATCCAGCCGAGAACGACTATAAGCGGTAAAACCAAGAGTGCGATTTGCATAGACGAGCCAACGGCTACACCAATAGAGAGGTCCATCTTGTCTTTGATGGCGACGGTGACTGCGGTGGCGTGCTCAGCTGCGTTACCGACGATAGGCAAAAGGATCAGTCCCACAAAAGTGGTAGATACACCGCCAGTCTCGGTCACACCTTCGATACTCGACACCATGAACTCCGAGCAGAAGGCGACTAGGGTGGTCGAAATCGTAAGCGTGATGACAGCGCCGATAACGGAGAGAGAGGGTTCCTCAAAATCGTCTTCCTCATCGTCTTCCTGTTGCTGGGATTTCTTCATAAGCTGTTTAGCATTTATGCCTCCGCCTGATGCAGCGGCAGTACCTGCACCTATAGTCGCGATACCATGGGTTGCGGAGCCTTCCTCTTTCTTCCCAGATTTGCGCTTAGGAGTCTTTTGAGAGGGTGCGTTGTACATGGTGACATGAGATTTTAATTGGAAGAGCAGGTAGCAGCCGTATACGAAAAGGAGGAGGATAGCTGTGCCACGGGACTATTCATATCGTTAGATGATGGGGCGCTTTGAGGTTGGGAATTGAGCACGCACCAATTCTTGGTTCCTCACAGCATCACCTTCCGGGCCGTTATTTTCAGCCAGCATGTTGTGAAAGACGGTCGGAATAATTAGGGAAGCAATGCACAGAGCAAGTAGCGATGCCGCAGTCTGTGCGACGGTAACGTTGAAGAACTGCTCAAGGCGATTCACACCGCCAAGGAAAAAAGACATGCCTAAGACGAGCAGAAGGTTGGATAGCATACTGCCGATGAGCGAGGTCTTGACAATGGTGATCTCGTTCTTGATCAAGGCTTGAACAGAGACGATGAGTTCGACAGCGTTACTATGCATTTGTCAGTACAGAACCCAATGGTGTTGAACGAATTATGCGTGGGTGGCGCATACGTACCCAAAAGTCGCGTTTAGTAGTCCACCAAGCGTTTCACCAACTCGAATAGCAAGCTCTTCGGTCGCATACGATAGCATAGCAGCGAGTGGGATGATAGCGACGAAGTTAACAATGAATATTGGAACGGGCCCAACCTTCTTGCTGTAGTACAGGGCGAAGCCAACCGGAACGAAGATGAGCAACACGTTGATCCAAGAGCTGAGTAGCACAGCGTGAATCTGCTGTCCAACGGGAATCTTCCTCTTGTGGGACCTTCTCTTCCGTTCCTCTAGCGACACCTCCTCCGAATCGATGTGGTCGAGTTCCGCATGCTCTTTTTCTTCGTGGCCCTTGCGGGAGATTTTCTTGAACTTTGCGCGGTTGGTCACACCCGAACCGTTAGCGGTAGCGGTGTGATCACTCTCTTTGTTTGGTCCACCATTCGTTACTGGTGTGAAGTCCTTCTCTCCCGCAGTGCCATGCGCAGTCTCCGATCCTCCGGCAGAAGTAGGGGAAACTGGCGGCGCGGTACCAGCGTGATGAGGCGGAGGAAACTCCTTTTGATTATTTCTGCTCTCCAATCGCCTTTGCTCTTCAATAATTGGCTCGACGTTGGCCTCGGATCGCGTTCGGTGAACGCCGCTCTCCACATCGACTGAGGATCCCCTCGGGCGTGTTCGTGCGAAAGGGTTGTAATTGGCTCCGTCGCCGACCTGGCTGGCGGCGTGATGCGCCTTTCTTCGTACCGCGTCTACGAACATAATGTTGTGTTAGAATTGATATCCACGGCAAAGATGTGCTGTCGCTTTATATCGCAAGATGGACGTCGGGTTCCGTTGATGGGTTTGGACAGTAAACAGACACGCCAACTTACGCATTGTAGAGTCAGGTAGTGACTACCTCGACGTCACGTAGCGATTGCCCTACACAAACACTAGGGATCTGCTCGGAACAAAGTAGCCTGCCGTATCGGAAGCGCGCTGTGGGGGCCAGATGGGTCGGGGTGGTTGGGTCGCTTTAGATGGTTGTCGAACAAGCGCGTTGTGGTATACAGCCTTTCCCTCGTGGCTGCGGCCCTTGGGCGGTGCACTGTGACAGTTGCCTGGAAAGCGCGCCTTGCTACGGAGTGAATATGGATGAGGGCTTATCGCCAGCAAGAAGAACAGGGAGAGAGACCGAGCAGCTAATAAGCCAGAATTGCGCGCGCGCCACAAACGCTTGATGATGACTTCGTCACAGGGGTATCGGCTCCGAGCCCTAACAATCGATGCGGTCAGAGATGCGCTGGTCAGAGCGGCGACGGCAGCCCACTCTTGAAACGTCAAATCACAACATCCATTGTCGTAACGACCAGGTCGAATCAATTCCCGAGGAATGCTCGCTCACAACGTCACCAGACCAAGCGTAAGCAAGCACTTCTTGGCCGGCAGAACAAGGCATTTGCTCTTTGCCGGCTTCTTGGATCGCCGCGGCTAAACGCTTGTCGCGACGACACGACACTTCTTTTGGACCTGCTGCTGAAGCAGTGCCAGCTTTTTTCCTTGCTTACAGTTGCGCTTGCTCACTGCAGCTTCGAGTTTGTTGCGAGCTACAGCTAGTGCTAGGGAGAGACTCCGTACACGCATGCATATGCAGCGAATCATGGTAGCCGGGCAGGACGAAGCTTACGTTGCTTATTTTTCTTGGGCGCTGAACTTGTCAGAGTTAGAGGATTAGGAGGGTATTCTAGAGTCGTGGGAACCTTGGAAGGCCGCCCTCCCGTCCGAGTTAAGATACTGCGTAGGGCAGTGTTCAGTGTCCAAATGTCCCTTTCTGGTGTTGTATCGTCAAAGCCGGGCATTTGGCCACCTTTTCCTCGCAAAATGCATCTCCATATATGAATGACGTCGGACAACGTGCCCTTGCATCCCCACGTCATGATAGGTCAATTTCAGAAAATCTAAACTCCAATCGGTGCAAATACTACAACCCTTGGGCAGGCAATTGAAACATAGCCTTGCTTGGGTGTTACCGCTGCGCTTTCTCCGTACGTTTTACACATGGAGCCCAATATACGCAGTGACGTGTAGTAGAATAACTCGTAAACCCCTGTTTCTGCGCATGGTTCTGGTCAATCTACAGAGCCTTCCACCGCTTGGTCCATATAGTCACCTTTCGCAAGTACTTTAGAGTTGGGAATCAAATGCTCACTCAGGCCATACCGCATACATACACAGCGCCGATGCCAAACAACGTTAGATAGCCAAAGCGAAAAGTAAACATCTGTCAGCTCCAGCAGTGCCCAAGCACCCGCTACGCTACCCCAGTCCCAACGCCACTCAACCCAATCCACTATGCATGCCTTCACCATCTTTGTGTCGTCGCGCACCGCTTCGTCACGTAATTACGGCTTCTGCACTTTATGATCGCCCTTGATCA
Organism: Darksidea phi; assembly: GCA_030770425.1. Classification (NCBI taxonomy): domain Eukaryota; kingdom Fungi; phylum Ascomycota; class Dothideomycetes; order Pleosporales; family Lentitheciaceae; genus Darksidea; species Darksidea phi. Next base: position 282,868 of record JASJFT010000035.1, on the reverse strand, counting down.
CATCCGCATAGGTAGGTGGCGGTCCACTCGGCTCACTGCTACTCTCTCCTCCATTTCCACCCACCTCCTGCCCGGCGACACCGTTCTGCGCGTGCACACTCTTGCCCTGCTGGGGTTTCACAAATCCACTCTGTTGGCCCGGGAACTGTCCATTATCAGGCTGACTGCCCACAGTGCCATAGTTCGTTCCTTGGTGGCCAGCGGGATGTTGGGGCTGGCCGTGAGAGACATAGTAGTACGTCACCGCACCGTCGGCCGTGGTATGGGCGCCAGTCCCCCGTTCATGGTCCGCTAAGCGCTCATAATCGTACTGATCTGGGTATTGGAGGATGATGTAGAAGGCGTGAATAAGGCCGGGTAGGAAGCCTAGGCAGCAGAGGGCGATGTTGATAAGAGAGTCTGCGCTGCAGATGCCGCGTTTTACCCAGACTATAACAGCGTTAGCTACCCAAACCTTGCCTTGAATATTGCGATGAGAGTCTAAAAGATGCGATAGCTCTCGGTGGGTGCCTGGAAGCGCTGCAGGGCACGGTGACGTACCTCCTATTGGGGGAAAGAGTACTGAGAGCAGCATGAGAAAGCAGTCGGTGCCGCACATTTCGATGGATATACGTTTAATCCAGGGGATGAAGGTAAGGTCGAAACGGTTTTCGTGCGTTGTGATGTTGGGGTGCTGTGTTCGGAGGTCGGTCACCAGAGCTGTCCGCAAGTGCGGGTCGATGACGCCACACCAAGAAGGCGCGTCATCAATGTGGCTTGGTATGCCTCCCAGCCACAGCCGCGTCTGTCCTCTTCACTCTACAAGAACGCAATAAGTGGAATTCTACTGAAGTTTGTGCTTCGTATTGAATTGAAAATCGAAATATCTACTCCTTCCCGCCTAAATGCCTATACACGACCGAAAAGTCCCGTCCCTTGCAGTTCTCCGCTTGCTCTACCTCGTCGTAAAATGCCTTCGCAGTATCCGCAAGTGCTAGTTTGATGTTTGCCTCCTTCGCGGCCTTAATAGCCAGCTTCAGATCCTTATTCGCAAGAGCTATCCCGAAACCTCCCTCGTAGCCTCTGCTAGCCGGTGAACCCTCAATGACGCCAGGGACGGGGTTATTAACTTCGCTGGGCCAGCATTTGCCGGTACTGATATTGATCATGCCAGCCAAAGCTTTGGGATCGAGGCCCCACTGAATGCCCATGTTCATAGCTTCGGCAGTTGCAAGGTTGTTGAGTGCCAAGAGGTAATTATTTGCGAGCTTTCCTTTTAGACCTGCTCCTTGCTCACCCAGGTGAAGGATCCTCCGACCCATCATTGAAAGGACAGCGGTGGCGCGCTCAACAAATTCAGGAGCAGCACCAATCATGAAGGTGAGCGTCCCTGCTTGTGCACCGACAACACCGCCGGACATAGGTGCATCAATGAAAGTGCCTTGGCCAGTAGAATGAGCAGCGTCGGCTACGGAACCGGAAGTCATGGGATCAATAGTCGAACAGTCGATGAATAACCGCTGGTCGTTAACGAAGCCATCGGTGAGTAAAGTCGGAGGTTCGAGCATCTGCTTGTAGACGCCGGCGACGTGCTGGGGCTCCGGTAGGCATGTGATGATTGTTTCCTTTGCTTCGTCAGCGCGATGCCCGAAACGATGAGCTATTTCTAGGTCGGGTATGCATGGTGATTCAGAGGATTGGCTATATTTATGGAGTAATCAGAACAAGAATCACGAATGACTCCCAACTTAGATCATGGATAGAACAAATATTCATCATGTAAAAGAAAGACACAGATAGAAATTTACATACCGATTTTTCAGCCACTTCTCGAACGTTGTCGGCAATGCGAACTCCTTGTGGGTTTTCTTCGAGGAATTTGTTCGTGGTAACGGCGTTGACATCCTGGATGAACAAAGTGTCTTCGGCGGGGAGCTTTACCCTGAGGTTTTTCGCCATAGGGTAACCTTAATAGAATTTAGCACAAAACTGAAGTCATGTGAATAGCCTACACTTACCCATCCGTCCAAGTCCAATAAATCCCCATGTCGCATGCAGGTTGCGTGAACTTGAGAAGCGTCTCCGTGAACTTTGCCTAGCAGTAACAGGAACAATCCGCCTTAGAAGCGACACTGTTGCTGAACTTGCCTTCATAATGTACGTTGAATGCGACAATTGTTTATGCGGAGAAACCGAATTGAGTTGGGTTGCGCTGCAGGTGGAGTTGGATTGAACTCCGCAGTCGTTGGCGAAAACACTCAGCCGAGGTCGTGAGTATAAGCCGCTGCCAAACGCTCCTTGCGGAACACCCGCGCCGGGGCGGGGCAGGCCATGGAGACCATGCTGCGCGTAAGGAGAGCGCTGCTACGATAGAGTAGATCTATCGCAAGCGCCTGGATGCAGTCCGGTGTTGGAGGCGGAGCGTATGTTGAAGGACTGGCCAGAGATTTTTGCGGGAAAGTAGTTCCGCCCGTGCCTCACGTGACAGCTTCGCTAAAACCCGGTCCAAGGCTGGAAGTACAATTAAACTTCGTCTTCAACCGAAAATACGAAGAGTTTCGAGAATTAACTTTGCACGAGAAGAACCAGAAAAGGATTCTGCATTGTATTTTAGCTTTCCCTACGCTACATCCGCCCATCTTTGGATTCCAATAACCTCTTGCAGACCAAGTTCCGAATGCCTACTCCGCTTAGACCCAGACCAGATACGTATCCCAATGTCCAGCAATGCCATTGTAGCTTTGCTAAAAAGGAGGTACTATACTGTAGTCTACATCTTAAGATTGTGCCAAAGTCGAGTTCACTCAAATCCTCTGGATTTCATTTCCTTTTTCAAGGCAGGCTGCCAGTCCTTATCGGTATACTTGGTGATGCGCGGGAGGTCGATGGTAATGGATTGGACGTCAGTATGCTGGTTACGAGGCAGTTGATGCATCATCGGCTCGACCTCACCGGCCTGCACCTCAGAGACGTTGTCGGTAACTTTTGTCCGAACGATCGTGTCAATATCCTACACAGCTCCGTGTTAATCACCTCCTCTCTTCCTTATGCGTCTCCTGCTCCCCGTCCGTCTTCTCACTCACTCTAGGCTCTTCTTCATCGTCCGACTCGTCCGAGATCTCAATGGGATCCTCCATTCGCTTGTGGGCAGATTTCTTCTTCAGGCCTTTCCTGCTGGAGGGAGCGCTGATGGCATCGAGATACTGGGCATTAGTCATGCTCGAACGGAGTTTGGGTGCCTTGGATGGTTCATCTAGAAAAAGGCGCTCCTCGAAAGTTGCGTACGCCGCAGGAGACTAGCGAATTGGTTAGTGTGCGCTTACTTCTAAGCGGGTAGAGCAACATACATCTTCGTCAGAGTAACGCAGCTTATTCCACTTCTCCATATTTGTAGCTTTCAGGAAGGCTTGGGTGATTTCCACCGTTGTATCTCCGCCCGCCTTCTTCACAGTCGGTAGGAATGCTTTCGGCTCGGCGGGCTTTGCACCTTCTTGGGACTCTTTCTCCCGGCGACGGTTTGCAGCTTCCAATTGGGTGGTGGCATCGATGTGATGGAACTGCGTGCGCATCTGGACAAGCCCGTGGACTCTAGTAAGATGCAGTTCCTCTGTTCAGAGTCAGCATAGCTCTTGGCCGAGTCGAAACGCACGCACTTTGCCGGAACGCCCCCACCATGTAGATTGGGCCCTTGCCGTCATCCTTCGTGATCTGTCCACCAAAAGTCTGTGTGTTGAGCACATGTCCCTTCTCGTTCGCGTCCTCGAAGTGGGTGACCCATTCTTCGAAATTGTCATCGTCTTCGGTCGCAATCGGCGCTGGCGGACCGTCGGCGGCGGTAGGACCAGACCTGGTAGACCGCGGCATAGCACGCTCAAACCCAGAGGAGATACCGTACGCCTTCTGTCCGAATGATCTCGTCTTGCGCAGCGCCTCGCCCCATTTCACGCTCGCGGGTCGGTTGAAGTTTGAGTGAATGTCCATGGGGACGTCGACCTCGATGAAGCCAGACTGTTCTTTGATGCGCAACTGGGAGGGTTCCGAGTTGGTAGCTCTGGTGAAGGGCTGTTTTCGCTCGCGGTTCACGTACTGCAGAACATAGAGCTGCTGCTCCATCTCGGGGGTGATGAAGACGTCGTATTCGGCGACGACGGGGTCCTCGCCGTCTACGTCCATTGCTGCGGCTGGATGAGTAGTGGCGGTCAGTAGAAGATCAAAAGAACAAAGGATGTGGGCATCTCTTACAGGCCATGGCGGTCAAGGGTCGTAGGGTGAAGGTACTCGTCCCCCAAAAACTATAGAGAAAAAGTTGCCCCGCGTCGCGCTGAGCACGGACCGTCGATGACGGCGATAGGCCTTCCACCTCCGAATTCCCAAACTGCTACCCATTCACCTCTAACACCTTCTACTACCGGATTGCTTCGTGGAGCTGTAGAGAGCCGTGATCTTCAATATGGCCTACATTGCTCCCATCCATCGCCCCAGCAGCATCCGCCATGCCCTCAAACTGAATTTCCTAGCTCCGGAGGAGGACTGCCTGGTCGTCGCGTAAGCAGGATGTATCCCAAAGCGTAGACTATTGCTGAAAAACTGATGCAGAAAGGCTAATCGGCTCGAATTTCACACCCAAAATGCCGAAGGATTGTCGCTACAACACTCCAAAGCCATCTATGGCAACGTTACGATGCTCCAGAAGCTCCGACCCGCCCTCTCGCCTACGGACCACCTCTTTGTAGGAACGGACCGGTTCATGTACTTCACGCTGTCATGGAACCCCGACAAGAAACAACTGCGGACCGAGAAGACGTTCGAGAGCGTCGTCGACAACGCTGCGAGAGAGTCACAGACAGGAGAGCGGTGCCATGTGGATCCCACGGGACGCTTCATGACGGTCGAGGTGTACGAAGGCATAGTCACGGTCATTCCTTTGGTGCAAAGGGGCAAGAAGAGGAAACAAGAGTCAGACATTGCGCATCTTGGAGAGCCCCAGCCCTGCAGGTTGTCGGAAATGTTTGTTCGCTCTTCGGCATTCCTCCGACCCAGAAAACCTTCCGACGACAAGCCGAAGCTGGCCCTGTTGTACGAGAACACGCATACACAGATCAAGCTCAGGATACGCGAGCTGTCATCCGCGGGCGACTCGATTGAGCTAGAAGACGGAGTGCACTACAAGGGCGACCTGGAGCTCGGTGCGAGCCACTTGATACCGATCGAGCAGCCCACCTTTGGCCTCATCGTCATCGGAGAGACCTCAATTAGCTACTACGATGATGCGACCGGTGAACTTGTAACCCAACCCTTGGACGAGGCTACCATCTTCGTTGCTTGGGCACAAGTTGATACCCAAAGATTCGTTCTCGCTGACGACTACGGCCGGCTCTACCTATTGATGCTCGAGTTGGACGACGAAAAGAAATTCCAGTCCTGGAAGCTGGATGTTATTGGACAGACTTCCCGAGCCTCAGTGCTTGTGTACCTCGATGCAGGATACGTCTTCATAGGCTCACACCAAGGCGACTCCCAGGTTGTCAGGATCTCAGAAAGGTCCATGGACATCGTACAGACCTTCTCAAACATTGCGCCAATCTTAGACTTCACCATCATGGACATGGGAAATAGGTCTGATGAGGGCCAAACAAATGAGTATTCTTCAGGCCAAGCTCGAATTGTTACCGGAAGCGGTGCGTATCAGGATGGCAGCTTGAGGAGCGTTCGCAGCGGAGTTGGTCTTGAAGACCTCGGAGTGCTGGGCGAAATGGACCTTGTCTCTAACCTCTTCAGTCTGAAATCAGACGACTCTTTGGAGCATGTCGATACGCTCTTGGTCACTTTTGTGAACGAGTCGCGCGTGTTCCGGTTCGATGTCCAAGGCGAAGTGGAAGAAATGGAAGAATTTGCTGGTTTCAACTTGACCGAGACTACACTCGCAGCAGCCAATCTGTCACAAGGCCAATTAGTCCAGGTCACGAATGAGCGGGTCCGCATCACCGATCTTGATGGCGGTATGACTGTTTCAGAATGGGTGCCCTCAAGTGGCCAGTCTATCACTGCAGCATCAACGAACGACAACCATGTCCTCATCTCACTTGGTGGGGTCACTGTTGTCGCTTTAGACATAAACAAAGGTTTAAACATAGTTCGAGAGAAGGCGTTTGGCATTGACAGTCAAGTAGCCTGCGTGGCCCTTCCATCCGACTCCGGCTCGGTCTGTTTTCTAGGTTTCTGGAATAGCTCCCGGCTTTCAGTGTGCTCTATCTCCACCTTGGATGCCGCCACCACCGTTCAGATTTCTGATGATTCGGTGCCGCGCTCCCTGCTCCTTACGCAAATTTTTCCAGACCAGCCGCCCACTCTCTTTGCGGCTATGGCGGACGGCAACGTCGTTACGTACTCCTTCGATGCTTCAACGAACAAGCTGTCCGGAAGGAAAAGCATCGTCCTTGGAACACGGGAACCCACCTTCCGTGCTCTGCCCCGTGGTAACGGCCTCTACAATGTTTTCGCTACATGCGAACACCCATCTTTGATCTACAGCTCAGAAGGTCGCCTAGTCTATTCCGCAGTTACAGCCGAAAAGGCTACCACTGTATGCCCCTTTGACTCGGAAGCTTATCCCGGTTCCGTCGCCATCGCCACACCAGAAGATCTTCGCATTGCTCTCGTCGACACAGAACGTACAACCCATGTCCAAACGCTCAAAGTAGACGAGACCGTCCGGCGGATAGCATACTCACCAAACTTGAAAGCATTCGGCCTAGGCACAATCAAGCGGATACTAAAAGGCGGAGAAGAGATTTTACTGAGTCATTTCAAGCTCGTTGATGAAATCCAGTTCAAAGAGCTAGACACATGGCCCCTCAAGGAGGAGGAACTTGTGGAAAGCGTCATGTGCTGCGAACTTCCTGATGGTTCTGGTGACTTTGCTGAACGCTTCGTCATCGGCACTGCATATCTGGACGATCAAAACGCCACAGCGGAGCGCGGTCGCATTCTCATCCTAGAAGTCACACGCGATCGTCAACTTAAACTTGTAACTCAGCTGGCAGTTAAAGGCGGATGCAGATGTCTTGCAATGTGCGAGAAAAGGATTGTCGCTGCTCTCATCAAAACTGTCGTCATATATGATCTGGAGTATCGAACAGAGAGCAAGCCCAATCTCGTAAAGGTCGCATCATTTAGATGTTCCACAGCACCTATTGACATGACAGTCAACGGCTCACACATTGCTATCGCTGATCTTATGAAGTCGCTAGTCGTACTTCAATATCAGCGCGGGGATGCAGGTCTACCGGATACACTAACAGAGGTTGCACGACACTATCAGACGACGTGGGCTACGGCTGTGGCAGAAGTGGATGAGAACACCTACCTCGAAAGCGATGCTGAAGGCAACCTCATGTTACTGTACAGAGATTCCAAGGGCGTTACCGAAGATGATAAGAGGCGGTTGAATGTAAGCGGAGAGATGCTGCTCGGTGAGATGGTAAACAGAATACGTAGGATAGATGTTGCGACCACTCCGGACGCCGTGGTGGTCCCGCGAGCATTTATGGCAACTGTAAGTTTACGTCTTGCCTCCTACCCTGCCTCCTCTCCTTCCTTCTCCACCCCAGCATGCTAACTTCATAGCAGGTCGAAGGATCAATCTACCTCTTCGCCCTCATCTCTCCTTCCCACCAAAACCTCCTCATGACCCTTCAATCAAACCTCGCTGAGCTCGTCCACTCCCCCGGCGACATCCCTTTCGCCAAATACCGCGCGTTCAAAAATCAGGTTCGCGAAGCGGAAGAACCATTCCGTTTCGTAGACGGCGAGTTAGTAGAGAGGTTCCTGGACGTGGATGAGAGCGTGCAAAGAAAGGCTATAGAGGGGTTAGGTACCGATGTGGAGAGTGTAAAGGGCTTGGTTGAGGGGCTGAGGAGGTTGCACTAGGGAGACGACTGTCGCAGGTTATGGGGAAACGTAGAGCATGTCAGCCTTAGAAGCTAATACACCCACAACTTAGAAATCGCTCCATCTCATAGACTCTCCTATATGAGGATCAAGGGCTTCACAAGTCGGTGGGCATGGATATCAAAGTTAGCAATAGAATTGTAGGTTGAGCATGTTAAGAAGGCATTGGATGGCTTATCATCATGCTCAGTTCATATGATTTTAGACGGTGCTCTACCTCATCAATGAGTCAATCCGATCACGCGATAGCCTTACGGTGCTCGTTATATGCCATGCATATGCCCATCACCATCTCTCATTAAATCAACGCCCGATATTGCTCTTTCTCTATACCCGAATGACTGCCGTCTTACTCCTCACCCCATCGAATATGCATGTGTTATCGACCGGAACATACTGCTCCGTAATCACTTTGATAACTTCTTGCGAGATGATGCCACCAGACAATGCAGCAATGTTATGCAACTCAGCGCCGCCCGCCCGCACGAGTTCCTGCACATACTCGCCTATCTGCATCTTGACAGCCGCATATTCATCCTCGTCAATCGAGGCGCTAGCCTCCTTAACTAGATCGTCAGTGATCTTAAAGGCTATGCTAGTCACCTTTTCGGTATCTGTGTCTATGTCCGCGTCGGATTCGCCGGGGACTTTAGGGGCGCCACCCAGCGCGTCTTTGTCGTGCGTTGCGATGAACTTATCCCAAGCGAGGAAGGCGATGTAGATTGGGACGAGCGAGTCAGGGAAGGTGAGAGTTTGCGCTATATTGCCGTCAATACGCATACGCTCAAATGCTTGAGGTGTGTTCTTACTGATAAACTTCGCCCTATCCCCCCATTTCAATGAGCTGTCTGCTTGCATAACGTGGAACGGTCGGCCCCGTATTAGCTTGATATGCGCAGCGTTCTTGCAGAAAGCCTCGACGTCTTTCTCCTCGATCGATGTACTCCTATTTGCGTTGCGCTCTAGGAACCGCACGCTATCGAGCACTTCAGCCATGTCTCTCCGGGCCTTCGACTTGTAGACGTTCTGTAGCTGGATGTAGTCTGCGGAACGAGCTTTCATATCGGGAACAGCTCCGGGTACTGGCAATACACCATATTTGGTGTAGAAGAGACTGATCGCATGCGCTATTACCCAGAAGCTTGCCGATTGCTGGGTTACGAGTATGCATTCGGGCGCCTTGAAGATCTCCTTAACCGCGCTACTTGGTTCGGGTGGGTTGAGCGATTTGAGAACTGCTGCCGCCGCCTCCTCGTAGTTCTCCTCACCGCCCTCTGGACCATTCATGCGCGCTGCTTTCGATACGATTGTCCTGAATGCTGTTTTCTCCTTGTAGGTTGTGGGCGCCTGGCCGTCGTGCTCCTTTTTCCACTCTTCCAGGTAGTGTAGTAGCAGGGCGATAAATGGTACGTGGCCGTGGTCGTCAGCGGCCATGGTCTCCAAATTCGCCGTCTTTTCTCCTGCGTACTCCAGTAGCTCCGGCCATGGCTTCAGCAACCGTAGGTCGTCTGTAGTCTCGGGACTCGGGTGTGTGTCGACTATTGGGAAGGCGGGAGGCAGATGTACGGAGAAGTGCGAGTAGAAGCCGACGCAGTGAACGTAGAAGAGCGGAACGAGTGCAGCGTCTGCGTGTGCGGACAGTTTGATGAGGAGCTCGGGGCGGATTGGGGCGGCCGCGAGGATGAAGGTATACGGCTTGAGAACTTCAGGCTGTGTAAGCCATGTCTCAATGGGCTGCGCACGGTTAGCAGAGGTAACTAGGCAAGGCGAAGGCTAGTCTCACCTCTGTGATGAAGTTGCCTTGCACATCTGGATTTAGCTCCTTCAGCAGGTTGCAAGTGTGCTCGGCACGGAAGCCTCCCAGATGCTCTTCCTCTAAAAAAAAGTTGACGCCCAAGTCATTTTCTGACACCACTGCTGAGTCTTGTATCGTGAAGTTGCCAATGCCCGGAAGCACCAAATTCTTCAGCGTTTCGAGGCCCACAACGCCAGACCCCGAATTCAAGAGGAGGATATGCGAGTTTTCGAGCGCGATCTGGCCGGTAGCTCCCCAAAGCCGAAGCTGGCGGTCGTACCTGGCTGGGTTAGCCGCGGTATCCATAGGAGCGAGCTTCGAGAGCTCTGAATAGCGTACTTCTTCTCCTTTGCCGTCGGTCCTTGTAGTGGAGGAGGCACGTCCGCCATTGTTCGGGATCTGATTAGATTTTGCAGAGGGCTAGTATGGAGCCGTTGGTATTTAAGAGGAAAACAAGATTATGGGCCCGAAAGTTAGAACTGTCGCTCCAGGCACCGCTCAGATTTTGCCGCGCTTCACCGCCCTTCGAGCCGTGAAATCTCACGCCAAGGGAATCGAGGGGCAGTCTCCGGTGCACTTCCGCGGGGTCGAGGCCCTGGTATCCTCGGCGTCTGCCAGTGTTAAAAAATGTTATCGTTTTTAAAATTCCATACACTACCCTAAGTGTAAGTGGTTAGTTAGTAGCACTCTCTACTTGTGCAAGTAATATAATTTATTTAGCTATTGATATCTACATCTTTTTGGAAACTTCGCCTAGACGCTGCAAATGTATCCTCTGTCAATGCGCCTGAAACTTCCATCTCTCCGTGCGCATCAAGACATAACTCGGCAATTTCGCAGCATCAGTCATCAATTGACTTTCAATACACTCGCACGATCCATCAACACTATCCGCTCATCGCAGAACCACCTCCCATTACTCTTCCCCAAACTCCGCCGTCGGAACGCGTTCCGACCCTTCTCCGCCTCCGCTAGGAGACAACGCAACAGCAGGATGACGGACGCAACCATCGAGTCAGCGAAGCGAGCGGCCGCGAAACAAGCTGTAGCCGACCACTTTGACCCTTCCGCAAGCAACGTAGGTATCGGATCCGGGACAACCATCGTCTACGTAGTGGAAGCCATCAAGGAGACGTCGACAAACCCTGCCATTCGCTTCGTACCGACCGGCTATCAGTCGCGTCAAGTACTCGTCAAGGCGGGTCTGACGCCGATAGCGTTCGACAGCTTGCCAGAAGATACCTTACTGGACGTTGCCTTCGACGGCGCAGACGAGGTGGACCTCGAGCTGAATTGCATAAAAGGCGGCGGCGCCTGTTTGTTCCAGGAGAAGCTGGTTGCAGAACGGGCGAGAAAGTTCGTTTGCGTCGCAGGTTAGCGCTCAAACATGTTCCCGCAAGGGATGGCATCGAATTAACACCTACAGACTACCGCAAAAAGCAAGACCGTCTCCTCACAAATTGGCCTACGATCCCGATCGAGGTCGCACCCATTTCCGTTCCCACCGTCCTCCGTTCCCTTCGTACGCTCGGATCTACGAATCCAAAGCTGCGTACCACACTTCTTGAGAAGTCTGGCCCCCTGAAGACGGATCAGGACTTCTTCATCATCGACGCGCCTTTCAGTAAGCTGCTCATTACCGAAGATATTGCGGCTGGGAAAGGAAAAGGCGACGGTAGCGACGGGACTTGGGAAGTAAACAAGCTGAGCGATGCCATCAAAGGGCTGACTGGCGTGCTGGAAGTGGGCATCTTCTCCGGCTTGAATGGCCCGGACTCAGAGGCTCTGAGATCCACCGACGGGGTGAAGGCCGTCACGGGTGGACAGAAGCCAGTCGCTGTGTACTTTGGAATGGCGGATGGGAATGTGGTGGTAGTTAGGTAACCCTATTATATATAGGACCCCATTCACTCTGCTTGAGCACGGGCCTCTGCGCTCTTCGTATATAAGATCCACGAGTCCCGTACATAGGTAGTTCTTGAGTCAATATACAATCTCTACCTTCAGAGCTAAGAGAATGTCGAGGTTCGGACTGCGAGGAAGTAGGATGCTTGTTATAGTGATACGCATGTAGATAGGCACTGAGTGAACAGGCGTGGACTTGGGAAATGGACCCAAGGCATGTTTCTCGTCTACGTATGATACCATAACTATGGCCATTCCTTCTCTTCTCGACGTCTATGGTAGCTAGGTCCGTGATCGTGTAGTAATTGAACCGGCTGTTTAGCACATCGGAGCTCAGCGCAACCCTACGCAAACGCCACCCCTCTTTCTGTTAATGCCATATCCTGATTGGCTGCGTGTAGAAAATGGGTGAGATTGCCCCGCAGAAGTGGAGCGCGGGTAGGGCTGGCCCCTTATGTCCTGCCGATCGTCAATGCATCAATCTCATCAACTTCAGGGCATTTCCTCTCGAGGAGAGGTCAATCCGTTACATCTATTGGTCGCTTGGATTGTAATATTGACAGCGACTCTTTCCATAGTTCGCGCACCAATAGGCTGAGATCAGTAACGTACTTTTTAGTAAGACCACCAGTTGGACGGACAAACCCCGGCAGTGGAACCGTTAAAGTTCGCTTATGCGAACACATGTTTGTATTAGCCGTTCAGAGTTAGCCGCTCGGCATTAGCGGCTGGGCGACTTGGCATCTGTTGACCGAGCTCAAACCCAGGCGCGCTTCACCTCGAGGCTCCTTCCACACTCCACTTACGCACTCTGTTCACACGCGTACCGCAAGCACAACCGAACGCATTGCAACCACAACGCACCCGAACAGCAATGTCCAAGCGCACGCTGGACGGCGAGGAGCTCTTGCTCCCCGTCACAGCTAATTGGAACCATCCAGTCCCCCCGCCGCCCTCACCGATCACGCTGCCGCATCTGCCTGGCCAGTGGCCAGCTGAGACCCAGCACTCGGCTGCCCCAGCCTCTCTCTTCACCACCTTCGGCAGCTTCGCAGCTACCGTCTCGATCAAGAACATCCTCTGTCTACCATACTATCTCGCCCGCCGCTTCCTTCGACCACAGCGCATCCTTGCTCAACCTGTTATCCGCGAGGATGGCGCGCGCAAGAAGCGCCTCATTGACTTGGGCCCCGCCGACCCCGCACCGATAAAGCCGCGCGCGAAGTTTACACGGCGCGTTTTGCTCTCGGGTGAACGCCTACACAAGCCTGCGACGCCGACTCCGAGTATTCCAGGCCAATGGCCCGAGAGCCTCAGTCCGCAGGAGCCAACTTCGGATAACATTTGGATAAGCATTGCTGCCCATGGCTCCGCCGCGCCTTCGAATAACATTTGGATGGACGCCGCCGTTGCGGGCCCTAGTACCCCAGTTGTATCCGCACCTACCGGTATCCGAGACCGCCTTGAGGATCCTGCTACTCAGTCGCCTTGCGCACGAGCTGTACTTCATCGTACTGCTCGCGTCGACGAAGCCCCGCCTTCGATTAGAGCCATCTTCAAGCGAATCGAGAACCGCTCTACACCGCTCAGGCTCCTCAGAGCAGAGCGCGAGGCCGTTGCAGCTACTGAAGCCGCTGACGCCGCTGCCTTCCATGCTACCACCTTTGACGACGAGTTCGGCTCACCGGCTTGCGCATCTACCCCGTATGGGTTCCGCGCCGCTTGGTCTACTAAGACCTCGCCTATCAAGCTCTCAAGCCCGCCAGCTCGCAAGGTTTTGACACCTGTTAGCAAGATGAAGGCTACCAATGCTGATCCAGCACCGCTCCACTCACCTCTTGTCAACAAGCACCTTGAGCTGGGAGACACGCCTGCTAGTGGCAGGCACACCCAGCTCGCTAGAGCCTACCAATGCGCACCCCTTAAACTAAGCATGAAGAACTCTGTTGCACACCAGCTTGCTGTCGCCAAGGTTGCCGAAGATGCACGCAAGGCCAGCGCTGAGTACAAGGCTGCGTATGATGCTCGGGCCAATAGGAACGCCGAGCTCCGACGCCAAAAAGATGCCGCAAAGGCCGAAAATGCCGACGCTTCGTTCTCTTACGCGAACGACTTGTCCAATCTCTCCGATGCGTCACCTTACGCGAACGACTTGTCCACTCTTCCCGATGCGCCGTCTCCGCCACCGAAGAAGGTGGTTACCTTTCCCGCACACGTACGCGCTAAGCCCTTCTATCGCGACTCCAAGGTCGCTGACATGCTCGATTCCTACCTAGAAGACATCAAGGCTTGCGAGGATCCTGCGCAGGCGCGCGCTCAGCTTCAGCAGCAGAACTCATCTGGAGACGATGATGATGACAACAGCCTGCCTCTCCCGCAGGGCCCTCCGACGCCTAGTGATGATGGTGACACGGTGGGCTATCAGGGTGTCCCACCGGAGACCTTCTTTGGCTCGGATGATTCGGTAGAAGAGTCCATGATGTCTAATGAACTCGTGACCAACCTATATGACGATGTGGAGAAAAAGCTTCTCATCTCGCCAGAGCGGCCACCTTCTCCGGTCGTAACAACAAAGCCATTGATAGCCGACCTGACCGAGAGCGAGCTCGAGACACTGGAGGCAGCAGTCAAGAAGACGGATAACGGAAATGACCCAACCGCCGACATCGTTGAGGGCAAGCTCAAGGCCCACGACTTCGGTACCCTCCTTCCAAACATGTTCAATGGAGACGAGAGGGCGTGGCTTAACGACAACATCGTCAACGAGTACCTGTCCATTCTTGTTGAGCATCAGAAGAAGACGGAGAGCTATGAGCGCAAACGGAATGGTCCCGCTCCACCAGTCCATGCATTCCTCTCCCAGTGGTATTCAAACATGAAGAAGAATAAGGCCCTCGTCGAGCGCTGGGCAGGTCGACAAAACCTCGGCGGTAAGAAATTCCTTGACGCCAAGCTAGTCCTATTTCCAATCTGCGACAACTCGCATTGGCGACTGCTTGCTATAAACCCTAAGGAGCGCCTTATCGAGTACTATGACTCACTTGGCGGTGCTGGCCGCGAGTACACGAATGTTGCCCTCAAGTACCTTGAGATGGAGTTGGGCCCGCACTACATTGCTAGCGAGTGGCGTATTTCTACCGAGCAGAAGAGTATGCACCAGAAGAACTCGAGCGACTGTGGCATTTTCACGGTTCTGAACGCACTGGTGCTGCTCCGTGGCGAGGAGCATAAGCGTGTAGTCGTCAGTGCCGGAATGGAGGCTGCTCGTCGCCGACTTGCAGTCACCCTGATGGCTGGCAAGCCTACGACCGAGATGGACTAGACGTCCGCTTCTGGATGGGTTTTGGCGTTCCTGGATGTCTGATTTCCGTTGTTTTGCATAGCGATGGTGCTTTACGCACTGACGACCTGATACCCACGGGCGGTAATTTTGATTCAGTGCACTAGAGCACTTTAAAAACATTTGTACGATAACGAATTCCAATGAAAAAAATCTGTATCATTACTGCTTGTTTTCCTGATGATGAGTCAAATGCCCTCAAACACTGTTTTGGTGGACTATTTGGTGTGCGTACTGTGATGCATATTTAAGGTCTAAAGGTAGACGGCGTCTAGCGACGGCATGGTGACAAGTAGACTGTCATATTATTCTGTCATGATTGGCTCCAACATGCGCATACACTATTATGGACGATTACAGGCCGGGGAGAGATGGCATGAGATTTACGTATATACATATTGGCATATGGGGGGCTTTTGTAGAGCTTGTTGTTTGTATAACTCAGTCATTAGTCGTTGAACATTATTGGACTCAGGGTGCCGACGCGGGGCCCTGTTCCCATGCTCGCCCTACCACAGCCTGTTACAACCTAGCGGTAGCCAGTCTACCCCTTCCTTAGGCGATCTTCACGCATAGCTTGCCAAAGTGCTTCTGGTCAAACATGTACTGATACGCCTCCTTCAACTCAGACAGTTCAAAGACTTTTTTGTCGACAACAGGGTGGATGTCGTTTTGCTCGATGGCGGCGTTCATGGCTTCGAATTGGAGACGCGAACCAACCAGGATGCCGCGGACGGTGCACATATTGCTTAGGCAGTCGAGGAAGGAGGGTTGATCTTTGGAGAAGCCGCCTATGAAGCCGATGATGGCTGTGGGTAGGGTGGGTCAGTGGATGTCCAAGGAGCCGACAGGTCGTTGAGCGGGTCATGTGCTGGGGTAAGGCTGGACATGGGATGTAAAGAAAAATGTGCAGTAACTCACTTATTACGCCGTCATAGGCGATGGCCTTAAGAGATTGGGCTAGTGTGGTAGGTCCACCCACTTCGACAACATGATCTACACCCCGACCGTTCGTAATGTTCTTCGCCTGTTCGCCCCAGTTGGGATTCTCCTTGTAGTTGATGACATGATCGGCGCCTAACTTCTTCAGTATCTTGGCCTTCTCCTCCGAGCTTGTCGTCGCAATGACCCTCGCGCCCGCCGCTTTTGCAAACTGCACAGCAAAGATGCTGACACCGCCTGTGCCTTGAGTGAGGACGGTCTGGCCTGGTTTAAGAGCACGAGATTCGAGTCCATAAAGGGCGTTCCATGCGGTTAGAGCGGCGCAGGGCAGGGTGGATGCTTCGGCAAAATTGAGGTTGGCGGGGATGTGAACGAGGCCTTGTTCAGAGAGGGCGGCATACTCGCGAAGGGTACCATCAGTTGTGCCGCCCAGGCCAGTTTGAAGTATGCCGGCGGTAATGGAGCCGGCGAGATGGCCTTGGTTGAAGAGGGTGGCTACTTTGTCTGGGTGGTTGTAAGTTTAGGCCTTACATGCGGGGTAGGCAAATAGAAGATATACCTCCAGGCTTGAATCGCGTGACGCGAGATCCAACAGCTTCAACAGTGCCAGCTCCATCGCTGCCAGGAACAACGCCTTCGGTTACGGGGAACGGGTATTTGCCCTACGAGGATTCAGTACGCGGTATCACGTCGAAGAACTTGGTCCACATATGAAACCTACATTCGGAATGGCAAGATCTCGGTAGTTGAGCGAGGCGGCATGGACTAGGCCAGGTCAGCGCCATAATGTTCCAGAGGCAAATGAGGATGAGATCATACACTTGACAAGGACGTCTGTATCGCCTAGCTCGGGTACTGGGGCCTTCTCGTTGAACTTTAACGATTCAAACCCGCTCTTTCCTTCCAGAGTCCATTGTCTCATCGTCGAAGGAGCCATTGTGTCGAATGCGAGGATTGAGAGTTGGGGATTTGGATCGAACGAAGGTATTTTGGTACTCTTGGTATGTGACTATCCTATAGAGAGCTGCGTGATATTGTGCGGCTAGGCCGGCGCCCCTTCATTATTTCTATAAGCACATGTGGGGTTTGGTGATGTAATATAGAGGTGAACATTTCGTCTTCTGTATTTCTAAGCTGCCTGCCCTGTATGTTAAGGATGTTCAAAATGGTTTAAGATGGCTACTGGGTCCGCAATTGGCCCGATTATACAAGGGGGAGCATGAACGGACTGTCAGTGGGACACGCTTGCACGGATCATGGAGAGATCTTTTGTATGAAAAGTTGCTGTGGCAAAATCAACCCATTGACAGTCCGTACATGCTCTCCCCTTGTATCAACTAGCCCCGCATAGAGAAAGGTGCATGCAACCATGTGGAAACGGAGATCTCTCGGGGTCGCTCGGGCTATAGAGTGCCGAGCATTGAACAGTTCCACAGCCATCACAGCCTCCTCATTCCCTTGCAGCGCAACCGATGTGGGTTACAAATCGAGCTCATTAATGCCTTCGCCCGTTCCTGCGCTGCGATCCTTGAGAATCCTGTCTGATCTACTAGCGAAGAAAGCAAACATCCACCTAAATCTCGCCACGTTCCAACCCTACGCCTTACTGTGCCACAAATTTCCCCGAAGAGGCCGGCCGCGAATCCCTCAGCTGCAAGATCGGGCTAAGATATGGCGCCATGTTTCCGCTGTGGTGCGTTTCGCAAATGACCTTGATGGCTACAGCATACAATCCCCGGGCCATCCGGTCCACCGGCGAACGAAGAATTAGCCTCAGCCGGAGCCTCATCGATGCAGAGGAGTCTTGAGCCTAATGGAACTACGGTTGACATCAAATTCATAGGGCGTCACCGTTTCGTATACATTGTATCGGTCTTAGCGCTTTTTGAGCTTAACCGTCGTGTGGCTGGCCTAATGCACAGTCGCAATAGCTGATCTCGCTAACTCGAGAGTCGAGATCCCTCCCGTCTGTGCCCGGGTTGGTGTACTTGGTACACCATGTTTACCTCCAAACCGTTACCGAGTACTGGTACCGCCATCATTTGCGAAGTCCAGCTCACCTAGATACACGACAATCCCGCTTGTTACAAAGCCGAAATTCGCATTACCAAGCCGACGCACTGTGCAGAATCAACGTCGCACCAACTCCGAAGCATCGCCTCGACAGTGCTTATGCCTGCCAGCTACCCATCAATCGCCTAATGTCCGACGCAGAATAGAAGCAATTCTCCGATCCTGCCCTCATAATGGCTGACCGCTCCCTTCTCTCGCCGTCGTCAGACCCTTTCGTCGACCCCTACGACCCTTACGACGCGCCCGTGGAGATGTCGAACCTCAAGCACACCGTCGACGCGCAGGGCGTTCGGCACACTCGCAGAGCAGATTCGCCGGGCATCTCCCCGCCGATGTCGAGATCAGGGAGTCCTACAGGCGGTCCTCAGATACCGCGGGGAATGGGGGCAAGCATTCAGTATGCGCCGGTGCACGCTTCAGAACGTCGAGCACCAACGATACAATCGGCCGCACCTTCGTTATACTCGCTGAACTCGCTCAATCACTACAAGACAATGGACGCGGCTACACAACAGCTAGTCGACAAAAGAGTCGGGGAATTGGCCGAGTGGCATATTCACTGGATTACTCCGGCTTTGATAATTGGGATGTTCGTTGCAGGTGTCATGGGCGCAATGGGACATCATCTGTTCTACGCCCGACTAGATGGCAGGCCAGCAGAGGAGCAACTGCGTATGGTTCGTTACGGCACTGCCTTGGCCTTCTTCGTGAAGAGCACTTTGGTCGGCTGTGTCATCATGTGCTATCGTCAGAGGATATGGCATACCTTTAGAACCAAGGCGATGACCATTATGGGTATCGATGGACTCTTTTCGGCGACAGAAGATCCAACGCAATTTTTCTACAATTGGGAGATGATATCGAACGGCAAGTTGGCAACGTTCATGGCAGTGTTCAGTTGGTGCGTATTATGGCCTCCCATAGGTATGGGATAAAAATCTGACGCCATTCCAGGTTGATCCCGCTCGCATCAGTCCTGTCCCCGGGCGCCCTGACCTCAGAGGTACGAGAGTCGTACAACTCTACTCATTGGTACTGGTGCCCCTTTCTTATCGGTCGCGTCCTTATTGCTGGTTGGGAACCATTCCGTCCAACCAAACGGAGCAAGAGGAATACGAAGGACACACATCTTCTGGCTCGCGTATTCATCAAGCTGTGCTGACATTACGCTTGTGCACTAGTCCAACCGTTGCGTCTCTAAACTTCACGCGCGAAGGGCTCCACGACTTCCGGAGCGAAACGGACTACCCCGGCGCCTCTCTCGTATGTAAGTCTCTACATCGGGAAAGGCAGACCTTTAACCTTCCATGTAAAGAGTTGCGTGAAGTGCGTCACTACCTAGACGTACACCTTTTCAATCATTCCAACGAGTGTTTGCTGACTATCTCTACTCCAGATTGGAACACGACCGATACTGATGGCAAAAAAGACGGCTTTTTCGATTACTATGACCAGCCCTCGAAGAATGCACGACGCCTCGCCATTACGAGCATATACATGAGGAAGCCAGCGACGAATCCAGAGGCGTCCCTCACGGCCTGCGGCGAGAGATGGAACTGTACATACGATATCAACTTCCAGGCGCCTGGATACAAATGTGACGAGGTCGCGAGTAGTAGCAGCCCTGATGCAGGTTCTGCTCCGTTTAATCTCAGCAAGCTGGCCCCTGAGGGAACCAACATTTACTACGCGGAGGTCTCGACAAAAGAATACAAAAGACCACAGGTCGAAACGGGAAATGACGGGATGCCAGTTAACGGTCCTCCCTACCCTAATCTACTCGGCGTTTTCCAGTCCGAGCCTGTGCTTTGGATCGGGCACTCGATTAAAACTTCAAAGCCCTACGACCAGAGCTCACCATATGCTGCTAAATGGGACGTGGTTCATGAGCCGAAAATATTCAAATGTGTTTCACATCATACGAATTATACGTTTGAGATGAAGTATAACGATACCGTCCAAACCCACACCCTGAAAAAGCGAGAGTTCCTCAAGCCTGTTGTTGACACCACCGTCTTGACCGATGAAGACGACGACGATATTGACAATGTTGTCGCAGAGCCAGAAGCCAATTTTGTGCGGCCAATCGACGCCGAGAAGTACAAGGAGACAGCAAGCTACCATGCACTTGGCCAACTTCTGCGGAATTTCCTGGGTGGCGAAGTCAGCAAGAATGATAGCAAGGCCTACACCGTGACGAAATCTGACATCTCAGAAACCCGGCTTATCGATCCTGTCTCCTCGTATCCATTGGACAACCTAATGGAAGAGGTCCAAAACGTCTTCCAAGACATCCTCATCACCCTACTCTCCGAACCCCACCTCGTCGTTGCTGACAAACAAAATGTCCCCTGTACCAAGTCGCGCTCAGTCAACGTTTTTGTCTACCACAGAGAGGGGCTATGGGTAGGCTATGCGCTAGCTGTGACGTTTACTTTCGGTTTCATCCTTGTAGGCGCATTCGCCATGCACCAGAACGGTGTTGCCTCTGATACGCTATTTTCCCGCATCATGGTTACAACAAGAAATCCTACGCTTGACAGACTTAGTGTGGGTGCATGCCTCGGCGGTGATCCCTTCCCGAAGGATCTTACGAAGACGAAGCTGAGATTCGGCGTTCTGCTCGAGGAGGAGCCGAGGGAGGGGCCGCTTGGCAAGGTGGAGCATTGCTGCTTCGGCGCCGCGGGTGAGGTCAAAGATATTGTAAAGCATGGGACGTATGCTGGGTTGAAGAAATACAGGAAAGACGCGGAGGAAGAGGTGGGCGATATTTCGGAAAAGGAGGCCCTGCTCAAGAACTACGCAGAGTAGCAACGACCCATGCCCACGCACACACAACGATGCCACGACACTAGAGCATCTCAAGGCGTTTATCTACTTTTGGAATTTTCAAAATCGATATAGAATCGGCGGCTGTCGTCTCAACGCATCTCCGAGTGTACCACAACACGTCTCGCAGAGCACCCCAGAATTTTACTTCTTATATTGTCTTATATGTAATCACGCTGGATGCGATTTGGGTTCATATTGTAAATACCTTTTGTCACGAGATACCCTTAATATGTATTGTACCATCAACAAATGCCTACAAGCCGCGAGCTTTGGGCTGCCGTTGGCCATTTTGTCTTCTATTCAGAGTGGCGTATATCTCATTCTTCGTATATGCCGCTGACGGAGGTCTTTCAGCAAGCCTCTCAACATACTCTTTCTAACCTTTGTTCCGGACCAATTGTTATTGACGCCCGTACCGTACTTTACGCTAAACGACTTCAGAACTCTTGCTCCTAACGTATTGATCGGAGACGACCGCGTGTGGCCGAAGGATAACATGGACCGTGGATACCTCTCGAGTCCCCTCTCTTTACAGTATTGTATCAACTCTACAACGTCGATTTACTATGCATTCACTTCTACTATGGTTACAGGGGGAATATCACAACCCGCCACCCGCTCGTAAGCAATCACACGACTTTGTTTTAGCTGTTCAACCTAATCACACTATATATATGCCTCGCTTGAGCCCTGTTGCGCAGGGGCAGTTGTGATGGTGAGCTGGAAATATTTCCCCCTGCAACCACACAATACGAAGGAGCTCGTTTCTTTAGAGACCCCAGCACCCCGCTAAAATACGCGAATTCGTGATGACTCGGGGGAAAAACGAGCTCCTTCGTAAGACTTCTGGAGAGAAATGCCGAGTTTAGCTCCGAAGCTATCGTTGAGAACGCCAACATCTTGGCTGCTTTCACATCCGAGACTTAGCCTGGCGAGTCTAGCTGAACAATAATATTTGTCAAATGACTACCCTCTCGATCCTTCCTTTGCGATGTGTCATCTCCCTCTTCGTCCCTTTCCCATCAATCTTTCTATTCTGACGACGGCCTTTCAATCATTCGTTCGCTTGTCCTTTTACCACGCTTGCGAAGGTCTCGCTTAATTGGCCACGAGCTCTAATTAAGCCGCAAGAGCCATTCAATGGTCCAAAGCGTAGTCCATTTAAAGTTGTGGTTTTCGACTCAAGGCGGTCGGCACACCTGCCTGAAAAGACGAGTCAGCTGGTTTTCGCCCTGTCCGTCAAAGCTCTTTTTGGTTTTTTTTGGGGCGCCCTCTGTCACTTGTGCTGATCGGTAGTCGATATGGCATCCCCGGCTGAATGTGCTTTTTCTGCCCCTGCAGCAAAACACGACGCCCCTTCCGCGGAGCTCACTGCCGATCCGCTAAAATACTCTGGAGACTACAAGCAGTCTAGTTTATCGAGCACACATAATGAGGCAAACTAGTCGCATAGCTTTGTCGCTGCTTAGGCTTTGGGTTGGATGAGGGGCATCGTCGGCAAGTGGTGAAGGGGATGGGACCATCGGAAGCGCACCTTCTGCCCTGTTGCCCAGCTCGTCTCTTGGGTTTGTGCTTTCTAATTTTTATTTTTTTTTTTAAAAAAATACGTCTTTTTATCTATTGTAACAACTCCTCAACACTGCAGTGTTCATAGACTGAGAGCATCATGCGCTGCCGTGCAGGTGACTTCTCTCCAAGTACACATCCATCTTCCGCGTAATCCCTCCAACTGGGCCTCTCCTGTTCAAATCCTCCTCGCTACCACTCTCACCCCCTTGTACAGTCCATGAGCTAAAACTCTTCTCCTGCTCACCCCTCTCTACCGACTCGTCCCTCAACTTCACAGGCCTCGCATTCTCTAGCGTAAAAGCGTCATCATCATCCCCCCCATGCCGCGTGTTATGCTTCGTCATAGTTATCAGACTGAACGGCCCACTCCGTTTCGGTTTGCTGAAGGCAGATCGATACCAAGCCCTCGGATCTCGTTTGGAGGGAAGCGGGTTGCTAGCGGACTGCGAAAAACCCAAGCTTTTGGCAAGGATGCGGTAGAGTGGGCGGAGAGTAGCGAGGCTGCCGGCCGTTACGGCTAAACCCTGCTCAACGTCGGACCAGATGGCGATGTCGACGGTGTCGTAGAGGAAGTCGTTGCTGCGGAAGTCCATGACGAAGGCCATGCGGACGATGACGGCTGTGCTTGCCCTACAATAAGTCAGTCATCGGTGCGAGCCAATAGAGTAGAGCCCAAAACCACTTACACACAAGCCATACTCAGAATGGGTATCAACATTAGCTTCGCATCTCTCGACATGTTCAAGTTCCACACCAAAAAGATTGGCAGTATCCCAAATGTGAAATCGCATATCGCCGAGATAGCACTGTAGAGGTACGTCAAACCAATAATCACATACACGTTGATGCACTTTCCGCCTTCTAGTTTTCTATCCCAGAAGAAGGAAACGGGTGTGCATTGAAGGAGGGTGACGAAGAAAAAGACGACGCCGGTAAGAACAGTGAGGCCCATGACGATAAGAATAAGTTTGCGGTGGAGTGGGCGGACAGCGACGCGGAGGAGGAAGAGTCCAATAGATATTTTGGCGGATATCATAGTAAGGCAGTAGGCGATGTAGCAGAGCCACCAGTACCGGAGGGCCTTGTAGCTCTGCTCGTAGGAGAGGTCGCTTGCGTGGCGTCCGGTACCGTAGTGGACTCCGCCGATTGCGCAGGTTGCAAACATGACGTGGGTTAGCTGTAACTAAGCGTTAGCATGAAGGCCATGTTCCAAGGTAAAATAGAGTCATTACCATGGCAGCCACCATCCACGCATCATCCCAACCAAACGCCCTTACGATCCGGAGTCGAACATAAACGCGAAGCAATGTCGCAACAAAAGCCAGGGACGCAAATGTACCACAGACCTTCAACTGTTAGTAATGCATCTTCCCAGTCAAGCGACGGTATAGAGGACTTACCACCCGCAGCGGCGGTCCCCGATTCTCAACCATCGTGAACCGAACTTCTTCTGGAAGGACTAAAATTTGGATAACCAGAGCACCCAAAGGACCTGTCCCACGGCGGGAGAAAGAACCTCAAATGATAAATGGATGCATCAGCTCGCCGACCACTCTTTTAGGTTTAGTCTTTCTTGCAAGGGGACAGGTCGAAGGCGGCATTGTAGGGCAGGGGTTGGGCTGCACGCACGGTGGCGGGGGCCAAAAAGGGGGGTTCACCGTATGCCTCCGAGGTCATTGGGTGTCGTTACGAGGAACGATTGTCAGTCAGGGAGGCTGGACTTCGCCGTACCCACAACAAGGTTTTCTACTCCACCTGGACAATATCGGGATTACCGTGAGAGAGGTTCTGGTACCGAGATACAGATGTCAAAATGCACATGAGATCTTCATCATCTCCAATATATCCAAGGGCGTCTGGGCGAAGGCTTTGCTCATTCGAAAGCTTGTGGCTAGACCAGACACACGACCGCCGCCCCATCCATCTGAAAGTCCCTCGGAGAGGGGAGGAACCACTAGCGTTCGATGTTTGACCCAGATTCCTGCGCTTCTGGGATGACAGCGGGGACGCCATCGCTTGTGAAACGCGACGCTAGGCTTGATCGAGTAAGGACAATGAATTCTCAACATCCGCTCACGTGGCGATCGTGGCGATCCACATAATTGCGCACATATGGGGACAATGATGCCGAGGTAGAGCCGCACGAACGGATACGACAGGCCTGGTTGGCAATTCAACAGGGATACTGACAGAAATTTGCGGACGCTGGACGGATTAGGATTGATAGGAGATATTTCTTTGGGCCTGAAAACCCGGCACTGCTATTTCTAATTGCCATTACTACTTCATAATGCCGCCCAACTATTCCGATTCGCAACACGATGTTCGGCAGTAACAAGACGCGCTTACGTTGACATCAGCAATCGCCTGGGCTAGTCTTAGTTGGTGTTGGACAATCTTCGCCTCTCCTAATCGACCCAATCTGATTAGGCACTCATGATATCCGTGCAGCGCCCACACATTGTTCGGATGCTGTCGAGCCCTGGGCAAGGCATCGTCGAACCCAAGATCGGCTGCATAGGCTCGGGTAGCTTCCTCGATTCTTCCTTGCTCCATTAAGAGGGCAGCATATGCGTGTCGCGTGGGCATCATCCAAGGCCAGGGTTCTGCATACGTGAGCGCATCGTCGCGTTTGATTGCGGTACGCAAGTGCTCAAATGCCACTTCATAGTTGCCTTTGCGGTATTCGAGTTCGCCTTCGAGCATTGCATGGCCGACTTGCAAGACAACGTTACTTTTGTTGGGAAAATCGCCACATATGCGAGAGGAAGGTATCTTGTCAATAGCTGCGGAAAGGTGTTCGCGGTGCTTCGTTGCACTTTCAATGTCGCCCGTTGCCGCGGACGCAACGCCTTTACCGTAGTGGACCATTGCTGCTGTCACACAGTATAACTGCTGGTCCTTCGGCAGCTCGAGCGCGAGAATATCCTTCCACCGGCCGAAGCGAACCAGTACGTGGATCCGCACTGAGACAAAGTTCTCTAACCAATCTGCCATAGGTGGACTTTCGGTACGTAACATAGATTCTGTGAGCGACAGCTCCATTCTAGTCACAGTGTCGATGGAAACTTTGTACTGGCCAGCGAACATGGCTGCGTAAATTAGACTGTGGTAGTTGTGCATTCGGTAGAAAGAGTAGAAGTTGTCGCCGCCATGTTCGGCGACATACTTCTCGTCCGCCAGGCACGCATCTGCGTTTGAGGCTATGGCACGTCGGTAATCGCCAACGAGAATGTCAAGGTGAGATGGCATGTGTACCAAATGCCCTGCATCGGGTACGAGAGTGCGGAGATGATCTGCCGCTACGAGGGCTCTCTCTGGCGTCTTTGACATCTCCATCAAATGAATATATAGATGGAGGATGCCCGGGTGAGCGTCCGAACCTTCGTGCGCCAGAGCAGCATCAAGTACTGCCTTTGCTTCTAGTGAGTGTGCACCAGGCGTCGGGTCGCCGGTTTCCAGATCCCAGAGATTCCATGCCGACAGGTTCATAACTGAGTCTGCGTAGAGAGATGCGATGTCAAGATCCTGGGGATACTTCTTGTACACGAGGGCCATGGCCTGGGCATATGCTTCGTTGCAGGCGCGAAAGGCCGTTTCGTCGAGGCCTTGGGGCACCCGTGATTGTACGGCGTGAATGAGCGCTTGCTCGAGTTCCGTTGCGTTTGCAGCATGCTCTCTCGCTTTTGCGTTTGTAAAGTTGATGTCATTCAATGTCGACTTTAGCTCCTTCTCATCGAACAATTCCCAAGGTTTGTTGTAGTTCGGTCCGAGGGCAAATGCACGCTTCATAAGTCAGCTTCGTGCGACTTGGTTAATGAAAACTCATTGGACTTACCCCCCAATACGCCATTGCACACTTGGAATCTTCGTCAATCGCCTTTCCGAAGCATCTCGCCGCTTCTTCATGGTGAAAAGCATAGCTCCATACCAGTCCGCGGTCGAACCATTTCTGTGCAGTCGAGCTGCTAGTGGTGACTTTGCGGTGATAGGCACCTAGGTTGTAGGAGTACGAAGCCGATTCGGAGTTCATAGTTGGAGTGTAAGGAGATGTGAACGCTCAGAGTCGGCGATTACCTTCAAAGTCATAGAAGTCGTGGGCGGAACTCAATGCTGGAGAGTGCAGGCCGGGTGGCGTGGACTAGCGCGGGGTAGACGTAGCAGGAGCGGCGAGCCTCTCACTCTGATGTTGCAAACATTGAAGTTCAAAAGCGTACGTTTCACGGGTTCGATGGAAGCGCACTGCAACCATGTATGCTGGGTGTCAGAAAGTGCAGAGGACAACCAACGCCGGTAGCTGGGTGATTGGCATAACAATTGACATTCGTCTGTATCATCGTATAGAGCGCGATCTGATCTAACTCCATTGACTGGATATCTAGTATCCGATACAGTACCACTATACGTAGAGACCTACTTCGTCTCTGTGACCAGAGTCACCAACACCATACGTATGATATTCATGTCATCATCAGCAGCCAACTACAGCATCGCCGGCACAGCCAGCCTCTTCCTTCGACTCCTCCCCTTTGCCCTCGCTACAACGGTCTTCATCCCTTCTTCGTCCAATCCCTCTTCTATGACCGCATCCTCCCAGAGCTCTGCACCCACTCGGTCAGCCAGGCTCAACACCCTACTCTGCACAGTCGCGCCATCTCTGCGATTTTTGCCTTCTCGTCGACTGAGACTGATCCGCTCGGCGAAAACCCAAAGCAGACCCTTAGCAACTATGTTGCCCTTTTGTGGGGACCGTGAGGGCAACCACTCATCACTTAACCGAATTGTTGATGGCACCTTCAAGTCCTTCGACTTCAGCACGAGGATCATACCTTCTTCCTCGAAGCGCGTGTATGCGTTCTTGAGTGTTTCCTTATTTACGGCCTCGAAGTAAGAGAGGTCGCCTTGGTGGTAAAGTGTTTTGCCAAGCAATTGTGCGCGGTCTTGTACTTTCTTTTGATCAAGCCATGTTTCCTTCTTCGCCGCAACAGGCGGCGTGAGCATCAGAAGACTGATCGCGCCGAGCCATGCCGCCTCGATGAATGGCCAGATTAGGAAACAGTAAAAATCAAAACTCTCCCTTCCAGCTTCCCTCTCGGCATCACTAAGCTCCACAAATTGCACTTCCTGTTCGGCGTTAGGGTTGCGGGTAACTTTGATAACATTGTCGGCTTCCAGGGTCTTGATCGTCTGGGCGAGATTGATGTCTAGTCCTTCGGTAGGGAAGATGAACTCGCCGCGGAAGAGCTGCGAGAGGAAGTGGACTTGCTCGCGGAGATCTACGTAGGACATTCGTTGATATTCGAGGCCGCCGCCTAGTTTGACTTTTGTGTATAATGCAGCTGAAACGAGGGATTGGAGGATAAAAAGGTGGATGGTCATGTTGCGGTAGAACGACAGTTGGAATCTGATGTGTGTTAGTGCTTGTAGTGGTGCAGAAGGATGAAAGGACCTACCTATCCACAGCGTAGAAAGTCTCTTCGGGGAGTCCAGGGACAAGGCCTACCAGCCCAGGTCCCAGCACCTCGAGAGCTCGTTCCACAACGACACTGGTTGGCAAACTCGCAAAGTGCGCCACCCTCCCTCCCCGGGCCCTCACCCTCTCGCTCAGCCACTCTACTTTCCTGACTAATTCCGACTTTCCGACGCCCCTTCCTCTTAGCGTCAACAATACCGTCCCAACCAGTGCAGTCGGCATGACAACCGACACATCGTTGATCTCGCTGAGAACCTTGTAGCCTAATGTCCTCAAGATGCGTTGCCGCTCGTCTTTGACATCTAGTCTCTGGGGGAGCTTGCTGAAACGGTCTTGCTGCTCCGTGATGAACTTGCGGAGGGACCATGGCTCGTGGAAGCGGACGTCTACCCGCCCGAGTTTTAAAGAGAGGACTGATGAGGCGGAGAGAAAGTTCATCAGGTTCTCCTTAGGCTTCGGTTGGCCGAGGAGTTCGCTAATGTATGAGCTGTGTCTAGTCAGCAATTGCCAATCTCTCGTATGTAAATTCACTTACTCCACTTCTATGACCTTGTCGTACTGCGTAGAGACCGGGCAAATGATTGCATCGTCTACTCGCCCACTCGCTACACTGTCCATCATATAACTAAGAATTCCGAACTTGGGTGGCAGTAATTTACCCGTCCGACTTCTCCCTCCTTCCACGAAACACTCTAAATTATAACCATTCTGTAGCAGTGTATCAATGTATGCCTGAACGAGCGTCGTATATAATTGGTCGTCTCCAAAGCTCCTCCGTATCCAGAGTGCACCGGCATGTTGAAGAAACGACCCGACAACCGGAAAGTTCAGATTATCCCCCGCAACAACGCTAGGTAACGCAAGACCGAGCCTATAGCATATAATCTGAAGCGAGACATAATCGACATGCGAGCGATGGCAAGGTAGAAAGATGATGGAATGTTTATCCTTCTGCGCCTTCTCCGCAACAGCGCGTAGCCTCAGCACCTCTTCGCTCGAAACGTGTACGCCCTGATGGTATGCTCTTGTCAAGAGCGCCGTCGCCAGGTAGTAGGCGCCCCGGATAAACCTCTTGCTCTCCATTTTGCATATCATGTTATCCGTCACCGTCTCACTGACTTCCATCAGGCTCTCCTCAATCTGGATGCGCCTCTTCCTCTTCCGATCTCCATGTCCCTCGCCCTCCCCGCCATTCATAACATCTTCCCCCAGCAATCCCTCCCTTGCCTCGACCTCCACTCTCTTTGCCGCGAGTTCTCTTACTTTCTTCACTAACATAGGGTTACTGAGCACCCTATGCTTCATCTCCTCCGAGAACCCCGAATAGAATATAGGCTGCCCAATAATCTTATCATACGATCGCCAACCCGTGCCGGAAACGTGTAGACTGATTTCGCGGATGAAGTCGAGGGGCGAGGAACGGAACCGTGCCATGCTGTTGATGACTGCGCGTTCGGGGGATTCATTGTAGCCGGCCGCGTGGAGGTGGACTTGGTCGTCGGCCGTGATGCTTAGATCGGGGGCCTGTTCAGGATTTGGGGGGAGGGAAGATTTGCGGGATTTGGAGGAGGAGAACATGTTTAAGGGTTAGACGGGTAACGAATAGTTCGGGGGAGGCAGAAGGCAGTTTGCAGGTTGAGAACTGTGGAGCTGTTCTTTGTGTGCGGCGGAGATTTAAAGGCCATAGAGGAGTGGGAGCGACGGTGTCAGCAAACTAGGTAGCCCTTGCTCAATTGATTGTTTGCTTGGAAGAACAAAATGTCCATCTCAGTAAATGGTGTGTGTACACGGTCTAACTAGAGATCATGCACTCCAGATCTTCACCCCAGTTCCGAGCCGGCCATCTCGCGCCGCCTGCACGTGTAGCCGAGGCATGCGCAGACCAGCACCACGCATCTGATTAACCACGTGGCGTTACACATCGGAGTGAAGACTTGTGAAGGGATCGATGAATATTAAACGATGCCATACCAACTGCATCTTCAGAAAGGATCGCTGGTGTGCCCTGCTCCTCGCGTTTGCTCGCCTTTCGACAACGTGCTTTCCCTATCTCGACCTTACTCCTACGCTTTGCCTTTCACAACAGAGCTAGCACGGTGGACTTTAGGTGATGCAGCATAATTTAAACACGTTGGATATCATTCTCTTATAGGGGAGTCCAAATGCGTCCCCATTAGGCCGACCAAAGATACACATATCGCATACAGTACCCTAGAAAGCTAGATCATCCAATGCCAACTCCATATTTAGGTAGTAGACCAACCGTACGCCGAGAATGCCTGTCAGCCCATGTCAAGCAAGCCCAGTTTTTTGCTAATATGATATGTAGTCAGAGCAGGACAATAAAGAGAACTAACTCTTCCATTTTCACTCAAACTCAACAGCACGTCTGCGCCGAGCGACGCAAACGGCTACACCACCCGTGAGGAAGATGAATGCGATGATAGGTTTGAGGACAAACTCAATCGTCTGCGAGACGGAGAGC
Source organism: Darksidea phi (assembly GCA_030770425.1). Taxonomy (NCBI): domain Eukaryota; kingdom Fungi; phylum Ascomycota; class Dothideomycetes; order Pleosporales; family Lentitheciaceae; genus Darksidea; species Darksidea phi. The sequence goes on along the minus strand of JASJFT010000035.1, from coordinate 252,525 downwards.
GGTGCACTTATGACGGGAAGTCAGAGCATGCCCTGCGACGAGAGGGAGAAAGGCGAAGTGCGCCGTGACCGGACACATGCTGGGGTGCAAGACACTAACGGCTTGATTATTGCTCCTTTTCGTACCCTTCAGGTTTCTGCATGCCGTTGGTCTCGAAGAAGCGGGACGTGCCTGTGCAATCTGTGTCAGTGCTGCTCAATCTCGAGTCAGCAAAAAGACTTACAGCTGTAACCATTCCAGTCAAAGTTATCTTTGGGGTTGCAGTGACACTTGTGGTCAAGGCGATACTGCTCGCCAGTCGGACAATGCGTGAAGGGAACGTGGTAGTAGGCGATGTCGTTGAAAAAGTGAAGCTCCTCCTTCTTTAGCATGAGCGCAGCGGCAATCGAATGAACAGGCGCGTCTCCCCAGCGCTCGTAGAAGAAACCGCCGGCGTGGTCGAGGGAGGTGAAGTAATCAATGTAGGCCGGCGAGCGGAGCCAGTTGAGGTTTCCAATTTCAAAGTTGGACCAGAAGTGGCAGTGGTTATACGTCTTTCCATCATCATCACTAAGGAACTTCATTGAGTTGCCCTCAACGATGTGCTGCGGGTAGACAGATGTAAAGTTCTTAACAGCATCCCACAGGGTTGGAATGGTCTCGACATACTCGAACAAGCTGATGACAAAGCTGTACTTCTTGTTGTTGTCAGCCATGAACTTGAAGGTGTCGTAGTTGATGTCGCAATAGAGCTCAATGCTAGGCTCGACGCGCCAGTACCATTCGTAATCCAGCATCAAGGGATGACGGAAGAAGAAGCCGGACTCGTAGCGGCACATATGCCTATAGCTAATAGAGTCGCCGTAAATGATCTTCTTCTCTTTCATTTCCTCGCGGACCTTGGCGGCGCGGTCCTGGTCGATAAAGTCGGGAAACGACCAGTGCTCCTCCGGAATCTTGCCGTACTTGGTGGTGCCAGACACCAGCGCCGTTGTGACTTTCTTGAACTCGTCATCGAAATCGCCGTCGTTCAGGAAGACCCAGTCGTAGTTGTACTTGCGGTTGAAGCGATCCTCGACGTCACGAATCGACTTGGCGATCTCCCAGATGTCCGAGTTGCGAGCAAGCGTCACGAAGGTCGCGTTCATGCGCTCGCCAGAGGCGGTCTGGGGCGGCAACTGCTTGCCGTCGGTGTTGGGCGTGGTCTTCGGGGTGTCGGAGGGCGTGGCGTTGGACTGGCCTTCCTCGTGCTGTGGCACTTGAGGAACTGTGGCCGTCTCGTCCTGTTTTTGGCTCTCGCTGGGGCTGTGCTTGGTCGTGGGCCATTGCGCGGAAGGCACCGAAGAGGACGAGGAGATGAAGAAGAGGAGTACTAATGCCTGCGCACGTCAGATGCATCCAAATGCATACTTGATGGGACACGGTACTATGAGGGCGAAGACAATGTAGCGGATATACCGCTGGTGGCCTGCCATGGCGCCGCGGGACTGTTGCTGATGCGCGTCGGATCGCTGGCTCTTCTCAGACTGCGTGAAGCCCTCCACTTTGCCGGCTGGAGAGTATTGCGGGCGCTGGCTCGAGTCGGGGGCGCGTTTATCTGACTTCTTGGGGCGACGTCAACGGATGCTCAACGAGCGCCCAGCCAAGAGTAGGGGGTCTGCTACGGGGCAATGGGTGGAAGCAACGCACGTAGCGGGAGCATTGGCAGAAGGAGAACAGTCGTCGCGAAGGGAGGTGGTTGCGTGCTGCAGGGCTGACTGATGAAAGGGGGGAAATATCTTGGTGACTTGCAGGGTAGCTGCCCCGAGTGCCCCCGTGGCGCCACGCAAGGCGACCGCAACGACATGCACCGCGAGCGGACGCAGCACTCTGATAGAACTACAACAAGCGCATAGCACGGGCGGTCGGTGCAGCCCTGTAGCCTTGGATTACATTGCTTTCGCTTCCCCCGCAGCCGGAGCAAACGGCGAGAAATCGTGGTCTGCAATTGCTGCTCCCCGCCGTGGAAGGCCCAAGGTCGGCAAATCCCGCGAACCAGCACCGACAGCTCTACGAAACAACTGCGACCACCACGACACGCACACGCCCTCAGCACTGCGCACCTCGACTCGCTCGCTGCCGTCTTTGTTTCTCGCTATTCTGTAGACTAGAGCTTCGCGATCCCCGTAGAACGTGATCGCGTCGATGCGGCCACCGCCCTACGCCTTTACCTTTACTTTCGCTCCAGAACGTCGCCACGCCAGACCAGCCCTCCCATAATCCCTCTCCATCCGCGAGCGCTTCTCCGCAACCTGCCAACTCCACCGGGCCTCGCCCATCATGTCGTTCTTCGGCTTCGACACCACTCTCCCGAAAGACCGAGGCCACTCCTCGAACGCCCCGGGCTTTGGCCACCACGATGCATTCGCCGGCTTGGGTGGAGCGGCAAGCGATGACGATGTGTACGTGGACTCATCAAGGCATGCTGAGCACCGCTAATTCAGCTGAATAGCATTGACTTCGAAGAGACGTATGACGGACTAGGCGACCAGCTCGACGAGACCGACGATGCCTTCAACGACGATACCTTCGGCGCTGGGTCTGCGTCTCAGCAAAACGTTGGCAAGCACTTCGATTTCGCTGGTCAGACGGCTCAGATTGCGGGCACCATCCACGAGGAGCAGCTGCTCTACCAGGCCCGCCAGCCCCCACCCCAGCAGCAAAAACCACCCATTCCACACGCTTCCAAGCCCACCAGGACCGGCTATGAGAGCTATAACAATCCAGAGTACATCCCCCAGCTGGAGGCGCGTGCCGATATTTGGGGACTGAAGCCGAAACAGCCGGCTTCCGCGCCGCACCAAGAGCCTCAGCATCAACAACAGCAGCAGCAACAGCAGCAGGCTCCTACGCCCGCAAGGAAAATGATGAGTCTCGAGGAGGTCGAGGCCATGATGCGTTCGCAGGCTCCTCCACAGCACCCTCAGGCACCAACACACGCCCGCGCCCCCGATCCCGTACCCCATCCTCAGCAATTCCCACAGGGTCAACCGCAGTATTCCGGGACGCCAGGCCAGTTTGCGCCGCAAATCCTACAACGGCCTCAACAACACCATCCCCAAGCTCCACCTCCGATGAGGCAGCAGCAGCAGGTGCATGCTGAACTTCCCGGCCAGCCTGTCCACACCCAAGCCCCCCAACACCCCACCATCCTGCAGCGACAAAGACAGCAGAACGACCTTCCAGCCCAGTCGCAGAGACATACCCCCATGCAGTCCCAGACGCAGAGACCGCCCGTTCAGCCCAGACAAATTCTCCAGAACCCCAACCGCTTGTCTGGTCACGGCCAGCCAATGCAACAGGGCCAGGTAGGACCGCGTGGTCCCGGCCACAACAGAGGCCCTTCATACCCTGGAATGGTCATCACCCATCCAGAGCAGCTCATGGCGCTTTCCGCAGAAGAACGTGCAGCGTATCTCGAGGAGGACGCCAAACGCGCCAAGCGCAACCACAAGATTGCCCTTCTTGCAAAGGATAATGGATTGATGACGCCCCAGGACAAGAACTTCATTACCCGTATCCAATTGCAACAACTCATGTCCGCCACTGGCAATTTAGATGAGAAGAGCCCCGAGGCTGCTATTGCCGAAGACTTTTATTACCAGGTGTTCAGCCAGATCCGTGGTGCGCCTCGTCAGAACCCCCATCAGCCTGCCAACCAGTTTGCGCAAACCTATCTTTTCCAGACAAACAGCAGATTTGGCCCGCGTAGGCAGGGAAGGGGCGGTGATAATCACATGCAGCGCATGGAACAACAGGTTCAGCGTGCAGTCGAAGCTGCAAAAGCTAAGCCGAAAGGAAAACAGCTTGTCATCGAAGGCAGCTTGGGCAAGATCGCGTTCAGCAATGCGAAAACTCCCAGGCCCCTACTGAACCTCAAGCGAGCAGAGACAGGAGACAAGCACCCGAAGCATCCCAAGTCTTCCGTTGCCCATCGGAAAGACACTCTGCGCAACATCGAGGCCATTTACATGACCTTGATGCACATCGAGGACCACGATCGTACGCTACCGCCTCCAATTAACGAGGATAGCCCTCCTGAGGCAATCCAGAGTCATATGGAGTGGCGCACGAAGGTTGAAGCTTTACATAAGAAGCTGTGGCAAGACATCAAGATCATGGAACCCATCAATCCTCAGTAAGTCTGCACTCTGATCTATCTATATGCATTTGCTAATGAATTAGGTCTGCTACCCCGCATCCGTTCATCTCCATTCTGTCCCATGCAAAGGGAAAAAAGGCAATTCAGCGCATCTTTCGCCACATTGACGAACAAGAGCGCATCACAGTGGTTACCATGATTGTTGTTCATCTAGAACAACTACCCGTCGTATCCCACGCTGTCGCAACTCCCGACGACCCCTTGACCCCTGCGATGCGTGAGGAGGTCGACCTGTTTTTACAGACTGTAATGCCGCCACTCTTTGCTCATATCTCCGAGTCGCCGCTCAACATTATCATCGGTCTCCTTGGACTGATTCTCGATCGGACAAATATGCATGTCGTTGCTAGAAGCAAGGTTGGCATGGATCTGCTCACCATTCTTATCTCTCGAGCCGAACTGCTGAAGCAGTCTGCTCCAGAGCTCAACCCGACCGACTGGGAGCAGTGGACTGAGCTCTACAACCGCCTTTTCGACGCAATTGAGCCCATCCTCGCAGTGCTCTTCCCTGGCAATGCCAACGACACTGGCGACATGTATGTCTGGCAGTTCTTAGCTGCAATGGGTGTGGGTGCAAGCCCTGAACAACAGCAACGGCTCGTCATTGGAGTCAAGGATCGCGTCATGGAGACCGTGGCTGTGAGCAAGGCTTTACCAGCCGATATGGCGTCGGCTCGATTGGCAAACGTCAACCTCTTTATGCGGGCCATTGGTCTGGACGTGGAGTTGCTTGGTTGAAGCATGTACTAAAAGGAATGAGCTGAAGCATTCAAAAACAGCTGTCCATAATAGGACCGCCGACCGCAGGTAGAAAAGGCGACTGCCTTTGATCTGCGTAGTCATTTTTGCGACTACAGTAGGTCTTACTGCGCTCGTGTTAGTCATTGCATACTGCTTTGAGAGGGAATCACTGAGTCGAGGCATGTGAGATGACACAATTGTAGAAGTTGCGGCCAACCGAAGCACCATTCTCAAATTTATGAAAGAGAGACTGGTCGGCGAGGGTGCGGGAAAAAGCAGTTTCGAGCATTATCATGATCTTCTATAACAGCCTTTTGATCAAGCATGTCTACTCTTTTGAGCTGTGGGAACGGTTGACGCTCGTACGTGTTCGTGCAATGCGGCTGATGTTGCTAAACCTTGTTTTGCGGTGACTTGATACTCTGCGCGGGCGAGACAGAAAGCACTGAACAGCTTTCCTGTGCTCGCGTCTCCTCGCCCCCGAGTTTGCAGATGTTATTCTACTCAAAATCTCTAAAGGTTAAACATCTTTATTGAACTAAAACTTTCGTAAATGAGCCCGCGGATCTTGGCACAATTGAGAGGTTGTTTAGCACAATTGTTCCATCAAGTACACGCATCATCTACTCTACGAGCCGGATCGTACCACCCGAAGCTCACAACGTCTCCTTGCCCAACATGGGGCTTCGAAGCCTCTCTCCGGACCGCACAACTCTCTTTCCCCGGTGAAATACTCTGCCGAAACGCTGCGGGGGGCTGCGAAACACGGTTTGGAAGCAGGCCGCTGACGCCGCGAGATCGTTTATTGGAATTGGGACGCGTGAGGTTGAGCAAAACATGTTGCAGGCTCTCGGAGCTTGGGGTCGCGGCATGGCGAAGCTTGGTACTGTCTTGTCAAACAACTGGGCTGATGCTGTTTTGCAAGAGGCGGGCGTTTCGTATTGCCAAGGCCTGACAAGCAATGTGGGAGGTGTTACAGAGCTGAAACGCTTTAGTTACCGCCGGCGGCTTTCATAAGCTCTTCACATGGCGTATGAACCAACGGCGGGGTGAAAGCGCGTCAACGCCATCTATTCGTCTCCATGTCTGTTTCCCATAACTGTTCACATCGAACCGCATCGACGCCCCTGCCCTGCCGGCGGCAACAGTACCGAATGGCTGGCCGCCAGCGTGGCCCATGCTGCGACGCTGAAACGGAGTTGCTAAGCTTTTGTCGGGAATCTCCATATTTCTTCGACATGATGACCCAGCCTAAAGCAGAGCGTGTATGAGGCATAGAACTTGCAGGGAGTCCGACAGCAGGATTGCATGCGGTGGCATCCTATCAATTGTCATGCTGCGGGCCCGATCGTCGCTTTCGGCATCCTGCTAGCCTGTCTCGAGTAATTCTGGACGCACACCTAAGAGCTCTGAGTGCTAAGCTTGATCTCTACATGGATGATCCGTTATGGTGCAACCTGAAGCCTCATGTTTGTGTGGGCTTGCGCCGCGGTGATGTTCTCGCCGCGTGGCTCCTCGCCCTGTGGGTAGGCTTAGCCTTTCTTGACTGTATGTTCATGCATCAACATGTGTGTCGACTCTAAGTTTCATCCGGATCTGTCACTTCCTTTCTCCTCTGCGCCACTTCTATTCCCTCCTCCCCGTTCTTTTATACGAGCCCTTTTCCGCTCAGCGAGCGTTTTTGTCCTCCACCTTCAGGCCGAGCCTTCTATCCGTTTCGAGGGAGCTATAGCGTTTGCCTTGCTCTTCTCTTTCCTTTTTTTTTTTTTCCTTTTCCTTCTTATTACCCTATTCAATAGACCATTTGCATTCCTTTCTCCACGTGTTACGAAATCGTCACGGCTGCCGGTCAGCATTAGTCCATCATGGCAACAACAATCCGCCTCGTCTTTCTCCTCGCTACTTTGGTGGCAATCGTGCTATCCGCTCCTGCCCCGGCCAGGATCCAGAAGCGGTCATTCAAGGTACCGCGAAGCATCAATAGGGCCCATCCCCGAGGTCTCAATGGCCCCGATGCCATGCGCAAGGTCTTCAGGAAATACAACTTCAAGTCTTCTGATGGTTTCATTGCGAACACAAAAACCTCTGTAGTTCTTGAAGGACTCAAAATTGCTGCGAACAATGGCTCCACCAATGGATCCGGTACGGTTGCTGCCAATCCTGAAATGAACGCTGCTCTCTTCCTCTCACCTGTGGACATTGGTGGCCAAACCCTGAACTTAGACTTTGACTCTGGCTCTTCGGATCTGTAAGTAGCATAACCCGAATTTGAATACGTCAGACTAACACATGATGCAGCTGGTGCTTCAGTACTGCCCTCGATCAGAGCGCCATTGGGCAGCACACCGCTTTTGATCCCGCGAAATCCACGACCTTCAAGGTGATGGAGGGCGCGCAGTTCAAGATATCGTACGGTGATGGCTCTGGAGCCGCTGGAACCGTTGGCACAGATACTGTCACAATCGGTGGCGTCACTGTTCAAAACCAGGCCGTTGAGACTGCGACCCAGGTCTCGCAGTCTTTCATTCAGGACACCAATACTGATGGTCTTGTTGGTCTTGCCTTCTCCCAACTCAACACTGGTGGGTGACACAATAACCTGATCCAATCAAACCCACTAATAACAGCAGTTAACGATGGCACCAAGAAGATCCCACAGAAGACCTTCTTCGACAATGTCATGAATGACCTTGACCTGCCCGTTTTCACTGCCGACCTCGATCCGGATGGCACCGGCGTCTATGAGTTCGGTAAAATCGATCAGAGCAAGTTCACCGGTGAGATGGCCTGGATCCCCGTCAACTCCTCCTCAGGCTTCTGGCAATTCCCCTCCGCCAAGTTCGCGATCGGCGATCAGGTCATAGAGAACCCCCGTGCGTCCCAGGCCATCGCCGACACTGGAACGTCCCTCCTTCTCGTCGACCAAGCGGTCGCCGAAGCATACTACTCCCAGGTTCCCGGTGCTCAGCTCAACGCGCAGGTTGGTGGCTTCATCTACCCCTGTGGTGCTGCCCTTCCCGACATGTCTGTCGCCATCGGCGACTCCTACATGGCCAAGATCCCAGGCAACCAGATCACCTTCGCAACCGTCGACCAAGCCAACACCACCTGCTTTGGCGGTGTGCAGGGTAACCAGGGTGCTGGACTCCAAATCTTTGGCGACACAATGTTCAAGTCGCAGTTTGTTGTTTTTAATGGCGGAAACCAGTCGCTCGGTTTTGGTGAGAAGCCACCGGTGTAAAGTACGAACTTGACGATACCCATTTTCCAATTTGGATTCTCTTGAGCCGAAGAGTGTCCTTTGTTGATATGCGTGGTGGTAGTAGATGTATATAATTTCTTCTTTGCATCTTTGCATACGGTCTTTCTAGGTGGCATAAGCATCCCCAGAAAGAGGTCATGACGACCAACGACTAGTCTCAAGTGATAGAATAGATAACTTGCCGTTAGACCCCGTTTGTGTGACTTGACACTTCGTGGCTTCCTCCGACCGAGAAACTCACTGGAGAGGCTACATCACATAATATTTTAGTGGGGCCAAGCAATTTGCTTCAAGTTCTGATATCAAGTATTGAGAAAGCTTGTCAGCGCGTCTATGGACCCAGAAGATGCGAAATCATGTGATGACGCTAGCAAGGAGGTCGCGCTTTCCTGGACCGAGCTCAATCTCAGCCTTCACGCAATAACGATCGTCCATCAATCATCTCAACACCATCTACTTACCATCATATCAAGTGACTATGCATCTACACTGACTCTAGAGACAGAGCATGTGTCGTCAGCATGCAGCTCGACCTCGTCCCTGAACATGAGCCGACTGTGCTTGAATATGCGCGCTTCTACGGTCTCTGCACAGACTTCATGCTGGAGCGGCCGCCTCTTCACATGAATCAGCTCCTTTCAGACGAGGACTTTGATTTGAACCTTAGCGATCCACCCGGCGCTCCTCCTCTCACTAACCCAGCAAACGAACTGACCAAAGAACGCCTAGCCGTCAACAAAGAAACTGCCTTCTTACTCAGATCAGTGCACTCACTTCAAGAGTCCCGGGGTGAGACACCATTGAGCTTGGATCGAAGAAGGCACATATTCAGCTTCAAGCAAGAAGTTCCACTTCTACACACCGATAATGAGCTTGACATGTTGAATTTCGGCAATACGGCAACACCAAGCTTCGATAACCTGAAAGTACCGTTGGAGCCAGTTAACGAAGAGAACGATGAGGGCTTGGAGTGGCCGTCGAAGTATTCGGCTTACCCAGCTCAATGCTATGAGCAGGTAAAATCCGAGAAGCTAGCGATCCCGAAGGATATCTTATTTTACCTTCAAGATGCAATCAAGGACCAGTTCGAACCCCGACACGCCGAAGATATCAAAGCGGAGACTGTCACATGCAAGAGGGTACGGCATACACCCATCGCGACTCACTAGCTAATGGGCGTAGAATAGAGCGATACAGCCATTGAGCCCGCTTTTGTTTCCTCTCACACCACCAATGGCACCTTACATCCCATCATCTCCGACGAATCACCTTCAGCTCCTTTCGGAAGATTCAAACTCAACTGCTGCCGAAGCTAAGGCGCTCGATGACAAGATCATGGAAGGAGATGGACTCGTTCGGCATGATCCGAAAAGCGATTATCCGATGCTCATGGACTTAATAGATGACGAGCGACACAATCAGATCTTTGAACCTCACGCATTAGGAAACAAACACAAAGCAGATGATTTGAGAGTTGAGGGTCCACTCACGCCGCCGATATTCTCCGAATCGCCAGCGAAGAAACTGAAGTCGGTAACTTTTTCGGAAATGGTTAAGTTCATCTCCGAAGTACCTTCGACCTACGAGGATGGAGATGATGTACTTAGTCCCGAAGACGACTTTGCCGGCTTCTGCCAAGAGATCGAGCCCCTTGCTAAAGAGGCGAATCGGAAAATTGAGAATGAGAGGCTTTCGGAATATGACACGACAACGCGCGTTGAAGTCCCACATCTTGATTTTACCCTGCCAGTCGCGCCTTGGGACAATTACAAGCATCAAGCTGGTGCCCATGGTATGGATGACACAGAATTGGATGCTCAGATGAAGTTCTTGCTTCTTGTGAAGCGAACTCTTATGAAGGGTGCTGAGTCCTGGCATGGACTCTCAAAGCTTGAAAGGGAGCTTCTTTGGGAGCCGTTTCGTACTCACGCGACGAAGATTACGATTGACGAAAAACTCCACGGCGAAGAAAATCTAAACAACCTGCTTGATGAAACGAGGTTCAGCGATATTATCACAAGCTCATCGGCTGTGTGGAATAGAGATGAACTTCGGATTCTTGAAAATGATGAAGTTGACGATGAAGAGTTAGAGATCGCAGAACTGGGGCAACCCGAAGAGATCAGAGATCTATACGCCTTGGCCAGGAAGCGAAAGCTGGAGTTAGAGGATGTGACTGTCGATGAAAGACATAAATCTAACGAAAAAAACTCGCCATCACTTCGACTACATATGCGTCAGAAGCCTGTTCATGAGAGTCTTCACTGGAAAGGTAGAGTGTCTGCACAGCATCCAGTACCCCAGCTACCACCTAAAACTCTCCACTATGGTCACAAAGGGCAAGTGACTGCCACTAGAAACAAGGTATCACAGGAACCAAAAGGGTCAGATAGAAGCCTCATGTTTGGCGGGAAGTTCTCAGCATCCAATGCACTCGAGAACTTCATGGCCATACAAGGGATGTCCTTAGGAAGATCTCAAGTAAATGAGCATAATACTGCCGCCTCCGTACGACCTCCAGCTCCTACGATGACACTACCTGTCCGCTCAAGAGAGCACACTCTTGAGCCTACTTCAGCGTCTTCGCTTGCAAATATGGAACCTGAGCACCCGGTGCAATCGCGGCCACTGCGCCTTCCTTCTATACCGAAAGATCTTCCATCGTGCTCTTTCATCATCTCATCCGCGCTGCTGCAGCAACGAAGTCTGTCAAAGCAGATTGAAAAACTATACTCGAACGCGGAGTTCGTAAGCCGAGATTTTCAACTACCACATTCAGCTGCGAAAGAAGCGGATCTGCTATTATCTCCTTCGACAGGCCTAATAATAACAACGTTACAGCAAGTGAAGCAGCGAGCGCTTCCTGGACAGCCTGACCGTTCACCAATCAAGGAAAAGATCTCCTCTCTTCAGTATAGGTACGAGAGATTGGTGATCATGGTCACTGAAGGACTCAACCGAGAGATGGAACAAAATGGTTCTAGTAGACCTATTGATGCTAGCGATGAGCAAGCGGTTGAACTCTTCAAGACATATGCATCTCAGATGGAGGGTGAAGTTTTGGTGAAGTATGTGCCAGGTGGCGAACAAGCCCTCGCGGTTTCAATTGTAGGAGAAATGGCAATGTATGGCCTTCCTCTTGGCTCGAAAGATATCGGAGACATCAAACCGCTACCAGACGAGACGAATGTAGGTCATCCCCAACCTGTTTTCCCTTGCCATTACTTATTTATCATAGTGGGAACTCTTTCTCCGCCGCATAGGTTTAAACCCCTTTGCTGCACAAGTCATTCTCGCTTGGCTTAAAGACGTGGTCGACTACCCACTTACCTCGAACTCACCGACAAGTAGTTATGGAGGCAAATCGCAAACTGTGTCTATGTTCGGCTTGCAGACGTTCTTGATGATGCCGGTAAAACAGAGAATAGAGAGCTTCCAGGCTGTGCTAGGTGGGAGTAGGATACTCGGGAGGGTCAGCGCATTATTGGATCAGGAGTGGGTAAGCGCGGCACATGGGTTCAGGATGGGATACAGAGAGCGGTGAAGGAAACGAGAAAACCTAATAAAGTAGAGGGCGAAAAGTAAATGCACAGAGCGATATGTTGGACATATATGGGCGTCTTGCGGTGAACGGTAGGTGGGGTTCTGTCTTTCTATATGGTTCGTGTTCGTCAAAATATATTTTGTACAAAACGCTCAATTGAACGTCCTTCCCTCCTTCTCCTAACCACTCCACAAGCTTGGCCCCGGCGCAACATAGCCCGTCAATCCCACCAATGGATATTCATAAAGTCTCTTGTTCACCCATATTCTGGGGTCCTCTAGCCGATACGCGCCAGGAAATTTCACCAAAGGTGCAGGATCCCCACTACCAGGTCCGACAACGTTTATCTGAGCATAGGCGATATAGAACTGCGTTGTGTTGTAGGTAGGACGTACGTAGAGGTGTTCTACGCGCAGCAGATGGTAGCCTGGAGGTATGGTAGGGGGAATGGTGAAGTTCATGCCTGTTTGGTCGCGCGTCAACCAATACGTATCATTCTTCGCGCCTAAACTCGCTATTTTGAACCACTCGCCATCGCCTTCATAGTTGTCTAAGCCATCTACAGTTGATCTGCTCAAGTAGGCTTGGCCCGGGCCGTTGTGGTATATGCTGAAGGGTAGTAATGGTTCGTTAGCGCTACGGCCTACTACGAAGCCTACTTTTGAGCCGGCGGAGACGGTGGCCGTTTTTGTGCCGGGACCAGATGTGGCGGCGCCGCGGCCGCAGCGTATGTTTGGGTGCGAGATGTCGTAGTAGGGCATGTCTAGAGATGAAGGCACAATTAGCAATCGTCTTCAAACTGAATATATATAGCGCGGGTGGCGTACATTGGTCCCAGAGGCCGGAGTCGGCGGCTTGGCCTTCGGTTATGTTGCTGCGTGCATAGTTAGAGTTCGGCGGAGTTTGGCGAATGAATACGAAAGTATTGTAAATATAGGTTAGGATCTTGGGAGGGTGGGAATTCTGCGTTCTACACGGGAGAAATAGAGTGCTCTTAGGTTAGAACAAGGTGAGTTGACAACATACCGAACGTATTCCCACTGTTCTGTCACCGTGTCGTTGAACAAGAAACGACTGAAGACATCTACAAACTATCAGTGACAGCAATCCAGCTAGTGCGAACGTCCTGCTGTATGTATCGCGCAAGGAGATATGTACGGAAAGTGTGCATCTACAATCTGCATTCAGGCATAAGACCAAAACATCCAAAGCGCGCTGAAATGCATCATAGGATGTGTCCCAAGTGAGTACGATGATTAGCGTTCGATAAAGATCGAATGTTTCGACGAAAGCTAGGTGTTATGTGGACTTGCTGGAGCGGGACGGATGTGGGAAGATTTGCTTTATCCGGGAGACAACTTGGGTAGATTGAGATTTCATTTGCAACGTAGGCCTAGAACGGGGTTTTTGAGCGTGTCGCACATTAGTCATACTTTACAAACTCGATAATATGAATTTGTACGACATTGAGCTTTGTTCGTTGCGATAAGGCGCTAGCTGGTTTTTGAAGAGATTGGAGGTGGTACATGCAATCTTCTACTTAATACAACCACGACTATGTCAGTGGAGAGCCGAAGGGCACTTGGCTCGTAGCATCTCTTCGACTTGGCTATCAGTCAATTTACCATTCCTCGTACCATTGTCGTTCTCGTCAATAATCCCGTTAACGCTTCTGTCGGCATTTCCGCCAGCGTTCTGATTAGTGTTTCCATTAGCATAGCCATCGAGATCCCCGTTAAAGCTCTGATCAGACCCTCGTCTCGTGTCAGTTGGTACCGCGTGTAACTGCTCTTCTGCCTTCAGCATATCACGCCCGATATCTAGATTATCGGCCTCATTCCTTGCCTGGGTGCCCTCCTCTCTGGAATCCTGACCAAACGGTGAGATATCTTCATGAAACGGTCTCTTTGCGTTGTGAACAGCATCCCGATCGACCTTCCATATCCCACCTATCGGTTCAATAGTAAAACTCTCCTTACTCGCTATAGAAAGCCGGTCAAATAAAGGATCGTTGGCTTGTTTCTGGAAGAAAACGCGTTGCCACTGCTTGTTCTGTGCTTCTTCATCGCGACGCATCTGCCGCTGTCCATCTTCAACATTGGATTTCGCGTCGACTGTGCGCTTCATGTCGCCGTGGTTGAGCGCGTCAATGACGTCGCCCCAGGCTTTGCGCGATTCCCAAGGGTCTTGTTCCGACTGAGCAGCGACGGTAATAGGTACTGATCTCTCGGAGCTCATGTCAGAAGTTTCGATCTCATCTCCGGTCCTAGCATCTTGAATGTTGAAGCTGCCGTTCCACTGCCCTTGTGCCGTATAGAGGGTCTCGGAAGATGCATCTGCTCGGTATAGGCGCGCTTTGAATCCGTGTTTGTTACCTCCGAAGAGGAGGCTTTTGCCTTCGAATTCGATTTCCGAGATAAAGCCGGTCGACGATACAATCGAATAGTTCCCTACCAACTCCGGATACGGCGTTCCAGTTAAAAACCCTTTGACTTTGAAATGTGGAAGAGGAATTAAGTAATGTTCGTCGTACCGATGGACATGCGTGATTGCATAACCCTTTTGTTTGATATGAACAGTTCCATTGAACGTAATCTCCTGCTGTGTGAAGCCCTCCGCACTAATCCCACACTGCTCATTCCATAGATAACATGCCGTCACGGGCGGATGGTGGCTCACTTGCTCGGAAACAAGCTTCGTCTCACCGATCTTGTCGCCTTTCCAGCTCCCTAGAAATAGCTCGCCGAGGAATGCGTTGATTGGTTTTTTGACGCCGTCTTCTTCTCTTCGACCAGCATATAGCTGATTCTTTAGCGATGCTAGGAAATTCTTCAGTACCAACAAGGCCCGTTTCTCTGCATTCTCCTCGAGCGCAGGCGCAACGAATAAGGCCGGGTGATCGGCGAAGTACTGTGGCAGCTCCACGGTTGAATAATCTCCAAGCACAAACGGCGGTGCCGTGATATTGCTCAAGTCGCCCTTTATCGTCACGATGGAAGCAAGGAACTGCTTCAGAGTGGAGCGGTTAAACGGAGTTGAATTAGACATCACGTCGCGATGTCATTCATACACGAACGGTGGTGTACGGTGTATGTTGATGCTGTCAAGCGGGGCCAAAGTCATGACGTCTTCAAGCATGCGCATAGGGTTTAGGGCTGATTGGCACTGGCTTGCATAGTTGTTTATGTTCATGAAAATTTGTAACTGGATAGGTGGGTATGGGGGTTGCGATAGGTGCGGTGTTGTTTAAAAATGGAATTGCTTGCGCAGGCCTGTGTCTGGGGCAACTTCTGAAAGGACATGCTATACTGGTGTTGGACAGTAAAGATGCGAACTTGGATTCTCAAGAAGTTCGATGGCTAGATGTTGCAGCGCGTCTAGCGGCACTGCGAGAAAAGTTTGCGAAGAAGCCCTGAAATGTTGAAGTGATGGCGAGCAGAGATGCACCATCCCTGAAGAATCAAGGGTGATTGTACACTCGGATGCTCCCTCCACGATACTTTTGTCACTGCCTTCTTTCCAGTCTTCGAGGAAATGGTCCTACTAGGCCCTTCTCACTGTAATGAGCACTCTGTAGATGTAGCTACATAGGGAAAGGAGAAACTCTGGGTCACGTGCGCATCCCACAACTTGGAACCTCGCAAAGTTGGAAGCCTCGGCTGATCATCGCATCCGTCATCGGACGCAATCTCTCCCCGTTCCTGCATTAACCAGCTCCGATGCCCTGTCACAAGACTTGGTGCTCACTTACGACTGGTCATGTCATTACAATGGTTCCGCTTGTGCGTTTTCCCCACGTCACCTGGCTCTCTCGTCAAGCCAGCGCCGTCGCCTATTGTCGCTTCCCAACTTCTGACTGGCGCTGTAACTACCAAGGAAGACGCACAAGGCCATGTGGCCACCACCATCACGACAGCCACCGCCGATGATGAGGGACTTCTGGCATTTACCTGGCCTTGGTTCATGTGTTTCACCGCCCTGCTGCTGCGTTTGCAACGCTCCTGAAGGTTGAACTAACCCCCATCTCCCCCTCTCCCTCGTCGTTTTAGCAGTCTTTCGACACCATGGAGTTACGTATTGGGATTGCGCTCCTAGCATTGTTCGCCGTCCATACATTCGCCTATTCAATACCATCACTCTCCGGATTTCTACCTGCCATCGGCGCTTCGCATACTCAGAAACCGCTGCACGAGACGCTAGATGATTGGGTAGAAAAAGAAGGTCGTATTGCGCTAAATAGGTTACTAGCCAATATTAAGCCTGGCGGACAACATGTAGAAGGGAAAGACAAGGGGGTGGCAGATGGGACAGTTGTAGCCAGTCCAAGCACAGAGAGTCCAGATTACTGGTACCAATGTGAAGAACCCCTGGAGAAGGCTTGAAGAGTAACGACTGACCTCGGAGTAGGGGTTCGAGACGCAGCCATTACTGCAAACACCCTCGTAGACCTATACGCAGACGATCCGTCCTCGAAGTTGTCCTCCTCCTTCTCTACCTTCCTCGATGCCTACGCAACGCTCCAAACCAAGATTCAGCGCACATCCAATCCCTCTGGCTCAATCGACGACCTGCAAGGTCTCGGCGAACCTAAATTTCAGGTTGATGGCACACCTTTTGCTGGCTCATGGGGCCGGCCACAACGCGATGGACCTGCTCTCCGCGCTATTACCCTCATGAATTACCTCCGAACATACAACGCTTCGCACCCCTCGCTATGGGAAAGCGATGCGGAGAGAGGCTTGTTGGATACGTTATATGAGGCTAGTATGCCTGCACGGAGTGTTATCAAGGCAGATCTGGAGTATGTTTCGCATTTTTGGAATGCCTCTGGCTTCGATCTATGGGAGGAGGTAGACGGTCTACATTTCTTCACCGCTATGGTGCAACTTAAGGCATTACGAGAAGGTACCCTGATTGCACGGGCATATGGCGATGACGGGGCTGCTGATTGGTACTACGAGCAAGCAACATACCTGGAAAG
Organism: Darksidea phi; assembly: GCA_030770425.1. NCBI lineage: Eukaryota > Fungi > Ascomycota > Dothideomycetes > Pleosporales > Lentitheciaceae > Darksidea > Darksidea phi. The sequence continues at coordinate 235,817 of JASJFT010000035.1, read as the reverse complement.
GTTCGTACGAAGATTCTGGAACAAGAGGAAGGGCCATCTTGTCGAAACTCTCTGGAGCCACCGAACAGGTCTCGACTGCGGCCTCCTCTTAGGTTCATTGCACGCTTATCCTTCCGAACACGCAAACTACGACCCTGTCTATCCACCGTACTCGGATGAGATCCTGGTTTCGCTCCTAGCGCTCGTCCAGGACCAGCGCGACAGATTCCCAATCAACAGCCAGCCCGACGAGGACAATGTTACACCATCTAAGGGAGGCACGGTCTTCGAAGGCGTGGGCATAGGTCGTTACCCAGAAGACGCCTACGATGGCTACGGCACCTCCGAACGAGGCGGAAACCCCTGGTTCCTCTGCACGTCCTCCGCTGCCGAAGTTCTTTACCGCACCGCCTCGCATCTTACCACCACATCTAGCCTGACCATAACGCCTCTTGGCTTCCCCTTCTACTCCACCCTCCTCTCTACGTCCTCTTTAGCACCAGAAGAGGGTGCGACATATGGCCCTTCAGATGCGATCTTCCACAGCATTATAGGGAGACTGAAGTTGGTAGGCGACGAGTTTCTGGAGGTCGTGAAGACACATGTGGATAGGGAAGGGGCGATGAGCGAGCAATTTGATCAAGTGACGGGGTATATGAGAGGTGCGACGGATTTGACGTGGAGCTATGGGGCCTATTTGCAGGCTGCGAGGGCTAGGAAAGCGGTGGGAGAAATCTGGTGACAAAAGACAGAGGAATGAGTTATGCACTTATGATGGGATGACATCTTGAATTGGTTACTTGTATGGGATATGGCTTTGGATGATATACCCCGCACACTAGCGATTTTGCTGAACGCAAGCAATGCATTGTTACCTTCTTCAAATTGCACATAGTGTCAACTTTTATGTTCTCTCTTGGTTGCATTGCCGTGTCTCCTCATAGGGCGTAAATGAGGTATAAGGACATATCTCGCTTGAAATAAAGGTACACATCAAAAGACGCAGACATATACCCACGAATTCATGATCGGTGAATCTTCCAAACCGCAGTCCTAGTCAAAATCACGTGCCTTAGCCTCGCGGTATCAGTGACGTGGTTAAGCTCAATGATTTGCTCCACACGGGTTGTGATCGTTATTGGAATATTTCCCTTCAGTACCACTTCTCCTCTTTCTCCAACTCATTGAGTGGGATCTTCAGCCCTTCATTCTCTGCCGCAAGATTCTCTTTCTCCACTCTGAGAGTCCGGTTCTCTGTTGTCAACTGCTGCTGCAAGCTAGCGTCCATGATTTGCCGCTTCAATACTTCTTCGACGAGAGTGGTTTAGGGGATCTTGATATCTCGTTCCTGCGCTTCTTTCTGGGCGTCTCTCAGGGAATATTCGGAAGTGCAGAGTTTGACTTGTTAGAGGCCAAGCTCGTACTAGATAGAAGTAATCTTCTTGCATGCTTCCTCTTCTTCCTTCTTACGAGAATAGTCGAGCTTTTTTGTAAGCTGGTAACTGCCGCATTTCTCTCATCTAGCAGTGCTTCAACCTCCTGTGCGCTGAACCTTGCTTGCTGCATGCAAGTCGTATACCAGCCACCTTATTATTCTGATGCTGGCAATGCTCGAAGGACCTCGCTCATCAAAGCTTCGCCGTCTTCGCCTTGAGCGTGAATTGCCATCTTCTGCACATAAAACCTAGCGTCCTTGGTCGGCACTCTCGTGTACCTCTCCAACTGCGTGCAAATGTTCTCTATACCCCAAGCAACTCTACCCAGTGTTATCCACAGGGTGCTCTGGATGCCTGAACCCAAATTACCTTTGATCTGCGAAAGTAGTTGTCTAGAAAGCAAAGGTACAGATACTTTCCATCACAGGACCGATACCCGCATTCGGATGCGGAAGCTGGCCGGTACGTACAAATACCTCACTTCTAAGACCTTGGCTAAATATATTCCATACACCGGGATCCAGGCATCTCTGATGGTTACACAGAGATTGCGGCTCAGTCATATAAATCCTTGTTGAGAATTTCATGCCCTTTGCCCATCTCGCACTAGGCGCCCGCGCGAACCCGGAATTCGACGGCTAGCGTCCGTCGATAGCTACGTCTTTTCACGTGCTGCTCAGGTCGGACGGTCGGATTTCATATTGCGCGCATGGCTTTGATTAGCCTGAAGGCAACCCTCTGCGATGCTGACCAACCACATCGCGACAAGTCCACGGAGTTTCTCGGCGTGGGGCACAAAGGACAGCCCGTGGCGCCTTTCCGCCAGAGTTTTGAGTCGGGGTGAGCGAAACTCTCTGCTGAACTCGGTTTACCGCTTTGGCAAGAATCCCAAACATTTTTCAACGCTGGCATGCCGCAGACTGGAAAGGCAGTCACCTTTACCAAACCTTGCGACGCTGTATCCTTATCGGCATGCTCATCCTCTGCCAATTGGGAAAGCGGGGTGTGGATTTCAGATCCCATCGGTCGGGACGAAGCCCCTTGACAGATGTGATAGCAGTTAGTGCTAACACTTATTAATGCACGTGCTAAGCTTTGGAAAAGCGTCCCGTCTGCTCCGAGTGCTTCACTTCCCGTACCAAGCCGAATATGCAGGCCATGATCTACTGCTCTCTTGCCACCATCAGTTCCAAGCAGAAGGCGATTACCCAGCGTAGATACCTTCACATGGCTTCGTCTAATTTGATAGGCTGCTTTGGGGGCATTCCCTCTCAGATTGCTGAAGCTACCGACGCATTTGAAAGGAAAGTTGAGCGGTACTCCTACTGTACTTTGATACAAAGACCCCACCAGCTGTAGTCACGCCCATGCGCCACTTCCATCATACAGCATCAATGTGGTGAATGCAATGCCTCAACCTCCATTAGCCTGGACACTGGATACCGGGAACCACCTAGCCGATCATACCTTCCATTCCCAGTCCGAATCGGAGTTCTGGATTTTTCCATTAATTTGTCTTGGGGCGGTGCAGCAGCCTCAATATAAGTAAACCAGGATTCGAAACATCACACGGCAAACAAAGTCGATTTGATCTTCAGCGCTACGGTGGGGCCAATATACATCGGCGTATCTCCAGAGTTCAGGTGATAGATCTACGGTTCATGCGGTGTGTACCCGGAGACGAAGAGCTGCTAGCTTCTATGAAGGTAAGAAGATGTTCTCGATATCGTGGGCATAACTCTCTGGGATGGTATCAAAGCGCTACCCTTTCCTCTTATGGGGTTCAAGCCCTATTGTGGTATCATGTCCTACAATGGTCAGAGGCTTGTCGCCGAAGACTCCAAGAATTGATTAAGGGCGGCCAATTTTCAGTGGCGCTTAGGTACTTTATCCAAAGTATGCCCTAGAAGTGGGCACTGCACTATCGCAGGCCGTCACGTTACCGACGTCTTTCTCCCTTCTAGAAACAGGGGTCCAGCATTGGCGCACGCACAGATCTCCGCAATTACCCCAGGATTTCTCTACCATAGGAGAAGGTCTCATCTAGACTTCATTACCTGCTCACATCAACTGACTATGATGGTCCGAAGAGCCGTTGAGTTTGCGAGATTGGTGGTAATACTATGACAGCCACGGAGTACCCACCGAAGGGTACACTCCCAGCCTTGCAATACCATGGAAGTGTGGACGATATACCGATGCTAGCGTCTAATGACCACTCGTCGTAGTGTATATAAGACAGACGGCTCCTCAACTCATTGATCCTTCATCCGACCATCGTTCTTTACACAGTCGTCACGATGTACAAGGCTCTCGCTCTCGCTTCTCTTTCGCTTTTCGGAGCCGCCACTGCTCAGCAGGCTGGCAAGGAGACGGTATGTTTATACTCTTCAACTTCTACGGAACAGTGCTCCACTTCGAAAATCTTGCACGGATAAGGCACACAGTTCTTGGGTGAATGATACGGACATGGCGATCATTTTCAAATTAGATCCTAGGCTAATAGATGATTCGGACAGACGGAAACTCACCCTAAGATGTCATGGAAGTCCTGCACTGGCAAGGGCGGATCTAGCTGCAGCTCTAAGTCCGGCTCCATCACCCTCGACGCCAACTGGCGATGGTTACACATCACCTCCGGCTACACCAACTGCTATGACGGTAACACCTGGAACGCCACCTCCTGCCCTGATGGTGCCTCTTGCGCCAAGAACTGCGCTGTCGATGGTGCCGACTACTCTGGTACCTACGGTATTAGCACCAGTGGCGATGCCCTCACCCTGAAGTTCGTCACCAAAGGCTCGTACTCCACCAACATTGGTTCCCGTACCTACCTCATGGAGAGCGACAGCAAGTACCAGATGTTCAACTTCATCGGCAAAGAGTTCACTTTTGACGTCGATGTCTCCAAGCTACCATGTGGTCTGAACGGTGCCCTCTACTCCGTCGAGATGGCTGCCGATGGTGGTATGGGCAAGGGCAACAACAAAGCTGGCGCTAAGTACGGAACCGGTGAGTGCGCTCCAGTTAGGTTCTATTCGAACATTTTGCTCATCCTGCATAGGCTACTGTGATTCTCAGTGTCCCCACGATATCAAGTTCATCGATGGGAAGGCCAACTCTGATGGTTGGGAGCCGAGTCCGAACGACAAGAACGCCGGTAGCGGAAAGATGGGCGCCTGCTGCGCTGAGATGGATCTCTGGGAGGCCAACTCCATTTCTACTGCCTTCACTCCCCACCCTTGCAGCAAGCTTGGTCTTGTCGCTTGCGAGGGTAAAGACTGCGGTGACGGTGACAACCGTTATGGAGGTATTTGTGACAAAGACGGTTGTGATTTCAACGCAAGTGCTCATGATCTCTTGGATACAATTTCAGCAGCTAACAAACATGCAGAGCTACCGCCAGGGTGTCAAGGACTTCTATGGCCCCGGGATGACCCTCGACACCAACAAGAAGATGACTGTCGTCACTCAGTGGATCGGCTCCGGCACTTCTCTGTCCGAGATCAAGCGTTTCTATGTGCAGAACGGCAAGGTCTTCGCCAACTCCGACTCTACCATTGCAGGCGCCGAAGGGAACTCCATCACTGATGCCTGGTGCGACAAGCAAAAGTCCGTCTTCGGCGATCACCCCTCTTTCCAGGAGCATGGTGGTCTCGCCCAGATGGCCGCCTCGCTCGCCAAGGGTCATGTCCTTGTCATGTCCCTGTGGGATGACCATTCAGTCAACATGCTTTGGCTCGACTCTACCTACCCCACCGATGCCGACCCAGCGAAGCCTGGTATCGCCCGTGGTACTTGCTCCACTGACTCTGGCAAGCCCGAGGATGTTGAGACCAACTCCCCTGGGGCTACTGTCATCTTTTCTAACATCCGCTTCGGTCCTATTGGGTCTACCTTCGCCCAGCCCTCATAGATGGTTTGGCTTAGTATTGTGCAGATTTGTTGGGATTAGACGGTGCATGAGCTTAGGTACTAGAGCTTTTGGCTGTTTTTGTTGGCAACTACTGCAATCTCCTTCGCTTGTGTATATATCTGGAAGACGACGCTGCATGGGGATGATATGCATATGAATCGTAGAATTGAACACTGTACTACCTATAAATTGACATTCTTGCGCACAATGCTTGGAGGATATATCGACTTTCACATTGAAGTAGTTGTATTCCTCTCGGGCATGCTCGCTTACTTTAGCCGAGAGGGCGACATGTCTGACGTTAGGACAACTGCACAGGAGTCTTTCGCCTCCATACCGAGGGCCTTGTTCATCTACGCATCATCTTTCAATCCCGTACACAGGACTCTGAGGCCTGTAAACTTCCACCATATCGAACCCTTGCATCGCACCATGCCCACCCTTAGTTCTAACTCCTCCCAATTCTCAGCGCTCCTAGTCAACCCAGCCTCTCCATCTCCTTCGCCACATTAACAAGCCCCACGCGTCCAGCAACCTGCGCTACGCCGGCCAACTCCTCGATATTTTCAAGATTATGGCCCGGGTGTCCAGCGCGGTAATCCTCAATCCATCTTTTCCTATATACTTCGTATTGAGGTTGCATATAGCACAACAGACAAGGGAGTGCGGAAGCCGGGAGCTTGTGCGTGAAGAAGTAAGGGCAGAGATTAGGGAGACGCTCAACTTCTCCAGAAGATGGACGGGCTTTTTCGGATTGGGGGCGGGGGGAGGGCATTGGGGAATGGCGATCCCTTTGGGAGGAGAGTGTGGCGATCCTGGAACGAGTGTTCGCACTCTTTATGGACGTCGGGGTGCCAGGGTCCGAGAGGGGATTCAGTGGAGCAGACGTCGCAGTCGCGATGGCGTGCGGGCAGGGCGTTGTGCAGATTTCTTTGGTGTGACCGCAGTGGTAAGCCTGGAGGAGTTTGTGGCACATGGTGGGCGTGGTGAAGCTTCCTTTGAGGCTTAGAAGCAGAGCTTTAAGGGTTCGGATTTCGGGTGTGGCAACTTGTTGCGAGTTGCAGGTGCGTGGTAAGTTCGCTTTGTATAGGGTCGTGCGTGGAGCGGGTAGAAAAACTTGGGTCTGAGAGCACACAAATGAAGAGTGGGGTTGGCGCGGAAGGCAAGAGACAAGATTCGAAGGTATTCGTAGCGATGGATGTTCTCAGAGGCTATGGTGGAGTGTCTGCCGAACGACGTGCCAATCATTCACCGCAGGCCAACAGGCTCATTAGGCGTTTGCGGTGGTCAGTGTGAGGTATGTCTTCACATCTCTTCAACGTCTAGGCTCAGCTCATAAATAACACACGTAAACAAGCTACACACACGACGTTATCAGAGTTCTCGTTCTTTCGAGCGTATCAAGATCGAGAGGGTGTAACTAACCGCTCATCGCTCATACATGCGCGAACCCCAAGTGGCAGTCTCCATACTCCGACACACCTTCAAGTACAGAATATCCACTCTCTTCACTTAACACTTAATAACTCCTTCCGAACAGCACCCATTGCTTGGCGAAGTCCTTACAATCTGGGTTGATGCACTTGGTCTCACCTTTCACGATGCCCTCGGGCTGGTCGAAAGGAATGCACAAACTCTTTGCGCCCATAGCTGGGGCTTGCTTATCCTCTGCGACACCATCACCCAGCGCTGTCCTGGCACTCTTCGCCTTGACCTCATCTTCACACTTCTCACCTTCGCAATGGGGGACGAGAACAACATTCTTGCCGTTGAGCGTGGGAACGAAGTCGTCCCAGTTGGTGAGCTGCACACGATGCTTGTCGTAAGCTGACTTTGCCTTTGCGAACATGTCTTTCTGGATTTGCTCGAGCAACTCAGGAATAGCTTTCTTGAGTGTATCGACTTTGATTTCTCCTCGTGCTTGATCTTTGTCATCAATATCGCGACGGGAAGTCGTGACTTGACCCTTCTCTGCATCCTTGGGTCCTACAGAATTGGCACATCAGCGGCATTCTTCCTAAAGTGAGACGCACGCAGTAGACTTACCAAATTCGATGCGAAGCGGGATACCCTTGAGCTCCCAGTCGTTGAACTTCCAGCCTGGAGAGTAACCCTCCCGATAATCGGTCTCGACTCGCACGCCCACAGACTTGAGGTCGTCCGCAATGCCCTCTACCTTCTTGTATAGTTCCTCTTTGGCTTCCGCGGCCATCCTGTTAACTGTTAGCGAATATCACTAGAGTAACCGGACAGAATAATGTACTTTGCCGTTACTCCAACGGGGATGACGACGACTTGGGTCTCAGCCACCCGCGGAGGGATAACGAGTCCACGGTTGTCACCATGTGTAAGGATCATAACACCAATAGAACGTGTTGTCAGACCCCATGAGTTTTGCCAAACATGAACGTGCTCCGATTTGCCAGCCTCTTTGGCATGAGGGTCCTCCACTGTGATGTTGAACATCTTAGAGAAGTGTTGGCCAAGAGCATGAGAGGTAGCTGCTTGGATGCCTCTACCAGTTGCTGGAATGAAACCCTCAATGGTGGTTGTATAATCGGCGCCAGGGAACTTCTCATTTACGGTCTTCGTGCCCTGGACAACGGGGACTGCGAGGAGCTCTTGATACACATCCGCATACCAACCCAGGATTTGTATGACCTCGTCGCTGGCCTCCTGCTGTGTTAAGTGGGCTGTGTGTCCTTCTTGCCAGAGGAATTCTCGAGACCGGATAAAAGGCATTGGGTGTTTGAACTCCCATCGTACCACGTTGTTCCACTGGTTGAGTTTTAATGGGAGGTCTCGGTGCGACTGGATTTTTCGCGCGAAGTACGGGTACATGGCCGTCTCACTGGTTGGGCGGACAGCAACCGGCTTCTCGAGGTCCGATTTGCCCCCCTTCGTCACCCACGCGACCTCAGCGGCAAAGCCTTCGACATGCTCCTTTTCACGTTCGAGGTTGTCGGCGCTGATGAAGATGGGGAAGTAGGCGTTACGGACTTTTAGAGTCTTGATCTTAGCATCGAACCAAGACTTGATGTTCTCCCAGATGGCGTAACTTGACGGTTCTAAGATATAGCAACCGGCGACCTAGCGATATGAGTCGGTGCTCGATTGAAGGGAGAAACAGGCCAACCCACATCATAGTAGGATATCATCTGACCCTTGGTAATGACCTGCTGATACCACTCTCCTAGATCTGCGTCCTTTGCGACGTCTATGCCGATCAAAGCCGCACCTTCAATCTACGCCCTTGTGAATATGATGTCCTTGATCCTGGGTCTGTTGACAGACCAACCTTCTTCTTCTGTTGCTGGGGCTTCTTTGCCGCTGTCTTCGGAGCTCCATCCTTCTTGCTCTTCTTCGTCTCGGATATTTTGAGGTCCTTCAGCTTTCCGTCGGCGGCGTCGGCCATATTGACGGTCGTGTTGGATTGCGTTTAGCGTCGTCGTCTGGAAAACAGCAGTTAGAGATGTACACCAGGATAGCAATGAGAACTGTGTACTAGATATCTGTTCAACTGAGAGGTATGCTGTGCTTCGCGGCGCAACGAAACTACGCTTTGGGCGCGTTTTGGGCTCGTGGTGGGGTAGCGGGGAAGCAACGAGGGGGGGTTTTATAGACATACCTGCAATTGATGGAGTCAGAGTCTGAAGGTCAAGTCAAGCGCTCCTTGTGCTATATTAGGAGCATACCTGTGCAGCTGAACCGTAGAGCGGGCGGGAGTAAACAGTCATACTCTTAATCGAGTGGCTGCCTCAAATCATGGAGGGGCTGCTGCTCCGAGTCATGACCAGGGATCTGCCTGGCAACGGCCCGACGTTTCTCCGACCAGCGCCCAAGTTTTTGGAGCGTGTCGAAAGGCAACAGAACAAAGTAAACAGCTTCAATACGACAACATGGCCGGGATTTTTGAACAGCAACGAAATGCCGGGACCTTGTGTAAGACGGAAAAGCTTCGTAGCACAAACCCAACAGCTAACCGTGTGACTTAGTCCTTGGAGGAACTAAAATCAGTGGCCAGGACATCCGCGACCAAAACGTGCTTGCGACGCAGGCGATTTCCAATGTCGTTAAATCCTCCTTCGGACCCTCGGGACTGGATAAAATGATGGTCGACGATATCGGCGACGTGACAGTTACGAATGACGGCGCTACTATTCTCAGCTTGCTCGACATCGAACACCCCGCGGGCAAGATTCTCGTGGACCTCGCGCAACAGCAGGATAAGGAGGTCGGAGACGGTACGACGTCCGTGGTCATCATCGCTGCAGAGCTGTTGCGCCGGGCAAACGAGCTCATGAAGAATAAGATCCATCCCACAACCATCATCACAGGCTACAGGCTGGCATTGAGGGAGGCGGTCAGGTACATGAACGAAAACATCAGCACAAAGGTCGATACGCTCGGTCGGGAGTCTCTGATCAACATCGCCAAGACGTCCATGTCGAGCAAAATCATCGGGTCTGATTCGGATTTCTTCGCCAACATGGTAGTCGATGGCATGCTGTCCGTTAAGATGAACAATAACAAGAACGAAGTTAAATATCCGGTCAAGGCTGTCAACATCCTCAAAGCACACGGAAAGGGAGTGCGTGAGTCAATATTAGTCAAGGGCTACGCGCTGAACTGCACCGTTGCATCGCAAGCCATGAAGACGCGCATCAGCGACGCCAAGATTGCTTGCCTAGACATCAATCTGCAGAAGGAGCGTATGAAGTTGGGCGTGCACATCACCATCGATGACCCTGAGCAGCTCGAGAAGATCCGAGAGCGTGAGTCGGGAATGGTCATTGAGCGGATAGAGATGATCCTGAAAGCGGGTGCCAACGTTGTGCTCACCACCAAGGGCATTGACGACATGTGCTTGAAGCACTTCGTCGAGAAGGGTGCGATGGCGGTGCGGAGGTGTAAGAAGGAAGATCTGCGGAGGATAGCCAAGGCCACAGGAGCCACGCTCGTCAGCACTTTGTCGGATCTGAACGGTGACGAGAAGTTCGAGCCGTCATATTTGGGCTCAGCAGAGGAAGTGGTCCAAGAGCGCATATCAGACGATGAGTGCATATTGGTCAAGGGCACGAAGGCTTTCTCGTCCGCTTCTATTATCCTACGAGGAGCGAACGACTATGCTCTAGATGAGATGGAACGCTCCGTACATGACTCACTTTCAGCTGTCAAGCGCGCGCTTGAGAGTGGACGTGTGGTACCAGGTGGAGGCGCAGTCGAGACAGCTCTGCACATCTATCTTGAAGAGTGGGCAACCTCTGTGGTGAGTTCAACCCAACCCGTCCACCGCTGTTGTGCATTTTACCGGGTTTGGACGTCAAAAAGCACTATGACTAACGATAGCCCAGGGCTCTCGCGAACAACTCGCTATAGCTGCCTTCGCCACTTCCCTTCTCGCTATTCCGAAAACTCTCGCCATAAATGCCGCTAAAGACTCTACTGAGCTCGTCGCAAACCTTCGTTCCCGCCACGCCCTTTCCCAACGTACTTCCTCCGACCCTACCACCCCTGACAACGCAAAGCAGCTTGCCCGCTCTAAGAATTACAAGAACTACGGTCTAGACCTAGCCAACGGCAAAGTGCACGACTGTTTGAAGGCAGGGGTGCTAGAGCCGAGCATGAGCAAGGTCAAGCAATTGAAGAGTGCCGTGGAGGCGTGTGTTGCAATTATGCGCATTGATACCATGATTAAGCTGGATCCGGAGGAGAGGGGCGGTGGGGATGATGATGGCCACGGTCATTAAGCGCAATGAGTTGAAAGATTGTCAGAGAATAGGATTGTAGAACGTTGCTATTGCAAGCGCAGTCCAATACGAGACACAATAGTGTAATATACACGTTCAAAACGATCATTCTCGACCCCAAGCCGAGCTGGTATGCATATGCTATAATAAACTTCGAAGAACGCCGCCCATGCAATGGTATCAAAGTCCTTACATAACCATTCAGCTTCCTACCTTTTCCTACACTCTTATTCCAACACCTCCACTCATCCCAAAATCTCCCGGTGTAAAGTCCCTGAGTTCCGTCTCCGTCAAATCACTCCCCCTGACCAGCTCATCCTTCTCCCTCATCGCCCTGCGCTTATCCAACCCCCATCCCGTATACGTTCTGGGCAGAAACCTCCCCGGATGCCAGACTACCATAACAACAAGAACCAAGACGATTGGCAGCGCATCAAAGCACCAGAAACACCACTCGTTCCGCTGCAGATACAACAACCCTGTCTCTTTATCATGTGGTATCTCCATCGTGCGATAAATAGCACGAAGTGTGATGAGTCCTGCAGCGATATTGATGAGGTAAGAGAGCCGCCGCCACATCTTCCAATCTCCTAGATCAGAAGATCGCCAACGTCTGGAAATAAAGAAGTACCGCATGGCGATTATGGCGAAAGCCATATAGCAGCATAGTTGGAGGATCAAGCCAAGTATGAGAACGACTCGGCCGGACATGACTTTTTTCTCCGAGGACTCCATGGTGCGGCCCGGTGAGTGGTCTATATCGTAATTGCGCGAGATGGCGCCCGCACCCGCTAGTTGGATGACGAACGAGAACAAGTCGAAGATGACAAACGTCGGCGTTATGTACCTAGGAAAACACCACAGTGTCTTGAAGCTCAACGCAAGTGTTGGGCAAGAGAACCACACCACGCGGCTAAAGGCTGTATAGCATGCTGCTGCGAGGAAGGAGGGCGCGAGTAAGATCATAAGGAAGGCGATTAAGAAGGGGAGGTCTTTTCGCTCGTCGGTTGCGGAGATGAGCCGACAGATGAAGCCTATTGTCTCCATGGCCACAGCGGTGACTGCTGCCCAGAAGAACCAGGAGCGGTAACGGACATATTGGTAGATGAGTACTACTGAGAGAGTGATGATAATCGTTGCGCCGATAGCGGCGGCAGGAATGTTGGGGTCGTAAATGTAGGGGTTTATAATGCCATGCGCTGGGGGACGGTCAGTACTAAGGTATTCATATCTGGACGTGCTTCCGCGATGAGCCAACAGAACCTATTGTGTGCCAGTAGACGGTGGACAGACTAGTCGAGACGCTGAGGATCAAGAGTGATCTTGTTCCTGCTCGACTGATCTTCACTTGCAGCGCTCAGTTGAGGTGTGCCACTGGAAACATTCTATAAGGCCTTGCAGTACTGCAAAGTATACTTACTATAGTGCGCTGCTTCCCGTTTAAGCAATTGGATATATTGCAAATTTGATATCGCAAAGATAGCGCTCATTTTAGCGGTCCCGGATCGGGGAGGTGCTTCTCTCGGTTTTCGACGTTCAACGCCCGACGCCAAATCCACCAACGGTCCAGGTCGAGATCATGACTTGTAAGGATGACAGGAAAGAAAAAGGCCGAATGCACCATCAAGCAAGGACGAGCGGGCACAGTTTTACTTATGCGCCTCCAAGGCTAAGAAGACAAGATGCTTGGCGTTAGCCAACAAAGCCCGCCAACGCGCAACATCCGCTCTCAAATCGCAGAATCTCAAGCTCACTCGGTACGCTGATGCCGAGTTGCGTGTTCGGCGTCAGCCCCTATCGCACAGTTGATGTTAGGAGCAAAACGGAGTTTGCAACGAGCCATGGATTTCCCTTACCGAGATGACTTGAGCGGAAGCACTCAGGTATTCTCTCTGGGCGCAAAGGCTGGGCGTTTGTACGGCTGGCGGATGAAGTGGTGATTCGCAATGGGAATGATGAGGACAGGCTCGTGCGGGGCGCAGAGCATTGGCGTTCCTTGGCAGTCTACGTAAGGTGTTTGTTCCTGGGGAGGGATGGCCTGGCGGAAGTAGGGAATGTTGGGGTTGCAAACGCTGGTATGTCAGTGCGTGATTACTTAGGCGGAGCATGCAAGCGGGAAGAGCCAGCAACGCGGAAGATCGGATGTCACATGAGGCACTAGGCTTGCTCGTCCGACATGCTCAGGAGGTGCTGGCAAAGCGAAGAGATGCTTTCGTTGGAGCACAAGCCTCAGGCGGCAACAGGTTTCGAGAGACCAGGTCTCCGTGGACTAGGCATCGGAATTACCAACTCGAGGAGAAGCTGTGTCCAGAGGCGAGAAGGAAAGACTGTATATCATATTAGCCTCCCGCAACCACAACCAAATGATCAGAAGCTCATGTGAAATTCTGCAGTTGAGGAGATGGGAGTTGACATGGTGATCGGCTGGCGGAACCGTGCGGTCCGTGCTTGCATTTTATACGGTTAGCGCGAATTATCGGCATTTACAGAATCGAATTTCGTCCGTCCTAGTCATAGGGTCGATGGAAACTTTCTAAATATACAGTAGCAGCCAAAAAAATGCCTACAATAGTCAACCTATGGCGAAAGGCGTATCGTTAGAAGAAATCCTGCTGTTTAAAGCTTTGTTCAGTTGTTAGGCGGTAGCGAAGGCAGCAGTACCAGAGGTAGAGGTGTGAGTGAATAGCCCATTATTTTCCAACTGCATACAAGGGATTTTACAGCTTGTTTGCTACCTATTTGCTTGTTTCACAAACTGGAAGCAATGTATCACGTGGAACCTCCTCGTAACACGTGCTCTCTGCGGGCGACTCATAGATCAGATCAGTCCTTTGGCATCTATTCGGCATCGACTATTTAACACCGTTGGCTGTTCCACTCTATTCGCCTGTGCCCACATCAACCCCTTCTCCCCACCCGACCTCTTTTCTCTCGTCCATCTTGTAACTACACAATGTAATGTATAGGTTTCACGCTCCTCCTTCTCACATAGTACAGTCACAATATCAGCTACCGTATTGACGATAGTTTAGCATCAATACGTGCTCGGGGCCGTTTATTTCTCCGTACAACCTAATAGGTATCCAACTAATTCATACTTGAGTAGGCAATCACAAACCCACTATTTCACTTAACGAAGTCAGTCCACTCGCTTATAAGACTGAGCTAAATCTTCACTAAGATGGATCTCATCGCAATCTGTATCCAGCAATATCCAGTTCTCGATGCTCTCTGCAAACACTTGGGTAGAGAAGATCTAGCCAACCTCGCTTTGCTCAACTCGGCATCCCGTGGCGCAATCAAAGGCACCGCAGCTTCGACTCCGTGGTTTGCAGGCGCCCCATCTGAAGACGATGTTATTGTGTGCGTACGATGCACGTGCAGTCAGAATTCAGATGCCCCATGTCCTCAACATGGAACCAAGACCTGGCGTCGCCTACTCAAAAAGGTTCAACACACTTGCTAGGATCCGAGGCATACTTTCGAAATTCATCTCGACGATGGAACCTCGGGCCTTTGGGTGGAAACGCTTCTGAGCGCTCTTGGTGGAATATCGTACATGGATTTGTGCCCATATTGCGATCAAACTGTCTGCTTTGCGTGCTGGTGGGGGCGAGCCGTCACCAAGTCCATCAACATGCGAGGCAACGGCCGTGCAAAACAAGTTTGCCATTTCTGCTGGACAGCAAGCCGAAAAGACACGATGACAGGAGAAAATTTGATGTCGCTAGAGGAAGCCTACCGGCAAGACAAATTCTGCGAATGTGGTCCTACACCCCTATGTTCGACCTGCATAGATGGCCTACATGGCGGCTACTTGCATCAGTCAGACGTCCCGCTAGGCACAAACACTGGTCTAGGTATTAGAGGAGAGAAGCAATACCAATGGGAGCTAAGGTGTTCGACCTGTCCCGTGCTCCTCAATGTACCAGACAAAGAGCTCACCCGCTATATGTGCCAATTTTGCAAACTCCCTATGCGCATGCGCCCCAACGATCATTGGCTACAGAAAGGCCATTTAGCGACTCCCGATCAACGCCGTAGGTTCGCCACTGCCAAAGAAGTGGGAAATAGTTACTTGCAATTCAGGACACTTAAACCTTTATATATTGAGACCCCACCGGCTTCTGATGCTCACTACGAAGATTGGGAGGAGTATTGGAAGGCGGCGTCGAGATTATGGGTTTGGATGTACATTATAAACAATCCCGATAGCTTTATGGTCGAAGCCCATCGGACGCTAAGCGTACCGAAGCCCCCCACGAACCATTTCCCTCCGTCGGCCGAAGAAAAAGCACGATACTGGAGGTCGTTTGAAACGCAATACAAGCAACGCAGTTGGCGCCCTTACTACGAATGGTGCTCTATGTGAGTTTTACTTCCGTATACACTACAGACCAGACCACTAATCTTAATGACTTTGTTATCAGAGGACGAGCATAGATGATCCTACATTCATGTCTCTCGAGCGGTGGTTGGGCCCTAGGGGGTTCGAGCGACTCTCTAACCCTTTTCCAGAAACGGGTCGGCAACCTTGTGAGTAATTCAAACCCATCCGGAGGCCGGTATGGGATTACGAAGAGGTTATGTTTAAGGTTGAAGGCGACACCAGTGAGTAGTCTAGTAATCAGAGTTTGTGACTACACGTGGTGCTCGATGTTTCTAAGGTCGCATGTTCTCGGTATGAAAGAGATTTGATAACGTCCTTAACTATGTTTCATGCTTATGCTCTGTTTTGTCTCCGACTGTATGCCGTAACGTCCCCGTGCATCATGACTCATATAATCCTTTCGTGCGGTTATGTACCGATCGTATCGACGAGTTGTCAAGTCAGCCCGCTATATCTAAGCATGCATGCTAAAAAGTATGCCGTTCCTCACTGTAGATATCTAAGATTCTAGCTTAGCTAGTATCCATATCATCACTACTTTCATCGCCTGTATCCTCCTCCACTGTCTTCTTCACACCCTCCACAAATGCCTTGACTGCATCACCGCCACCAAGCGGCGTTCCACTGCCTCTCATATAACCCCCATTTTGCACATCAATCTTAAGCGCTGAACTCACGTTCGGCAGGCCCCCGTCCCTTAATGCGACCGTTAGACTGCCCAAACTCTGCCTCATCTGCGGACTCGTAACTACTCGTTTCAAAATGTCGCGCTTCTGCTCTTGATCGAGGGCTTGCATCGCCAGCTGGGCGGTCTCGGAGTTTGGATCGATGTCGGCGACGTCTTCCACTTCTTGCTCGATGAGGAAGAGCGTGGTGGGGAGGTGTGAACAGAGTGCATCGATGAAGGAATCAGGTGCTTTTTCGATAACGGGGACGGTGGAATTAGGGGACAGGAGGTCGAGAAGTGTGGTGAAGGGGTCTTGTGAGGCGGAAGCGTTGCCAGATTTGAGCGATTTGAGGAAATTTTGGACAATGGCGGAGGCCTCGGTGGAGCCGGAGGCAGCTCTGTTGGTGCGTTAGCCTGAGCTATACATATACGGTAAACGCAATAGAAATAGGGCGTCGCGGCGGGCCGAGCGGTATGCAGGACAAGATATGCTTATTTTCTACTGATACAGTTGAGCAGTGCAACCCAGTAACGTCTGTTCGGCATTTATATGCTCCGAAACGCCTCACTGTGATAGGAATACAGTTTTTTCTGCATGCACCTCTTCTTTTGCCGCCGCCTGTACTAAGCCCGTGAGGTCGGCGCGCCACGACGCCGAATTAATATGAAGGTTCGGTACCTACGCTCGACCACCATCAGCGCCACCTTCTCGGGACTCTTCGCCCTCTTCTCGGATGTCG
Organism: Darksidea phi; assembly: GCA_030770425.1. Lineage (NCBI taxonomy): Eukaryota > Fungi > Ascomycota > Dothideomycetes > Pleosporales > Lentitheciaceae > Darksidea > Darksidea phi. The sequence goes on along the minus strand of JASJFT010000035.1, from coordinate 218,939 downwards.
CCTCCTGTGGCATCAGCGCCCGCACCTCCCGTACTACCGTGGCGATTTCGATTGGAGGAGTGATCTGTGCCCTCGACGTCCTCCATCGTCTCGTCCTCATCGCCACCTTGGCTTGCAGCGATGGCAAGCTCGGTCTGCACGTCCACCTCTTCACCGTTCAGTAATCGGTCGACGATTTGTCCGATTGCTAGGTCGCGTGCACTGAACCAGCTTGGATCGCCGTTTCGGTGCTGAGATTTTGATTGTAACCAGAAGAGGTAGCGTTGTGAACTGGAACTGAACTTGAGGACGAAGATGCGGCCATCAGTAGGAGATCTAACATTATCTGACTCGGCCGCAGCCTCCTTGCCGGTGTAGGGAATAAAAGAACCATCGCTGGGAATCATGATGAGATCGAGGTCGCTGTCGTCAGCGGCACTATCGCGTGTCCGCCAGCAAAAGTGGACGAAGTCTGGTAGGGTTAGCAAGAAAACAGTCGTGATATATGCTAGACGGACCGTCGTCTCCTTGATAGAGGTACACATAGCCTGGTGCCTGCTTTGGCTTGACTTTCTGGTTTGGTGCGCTGCCCTGCGCACGTCAGTGGGTCATCATGAGATAAGAACCCGGAACTACTAACGGACAACTCGCACTGGCCTGCCTTGAAAGTAATCAGAGGCTGGATCGACATTGTTGCGGATGGTGGTGGAGTAGGGGCGAGCTTGTGACGATGCAGTTGGAGCTTTCCCGCCTGCGCCTGTCTCGCGGGGCTGACTAAGAACCACCGCGCTAGCGGAGGCCGGCGATACAATTTACCGTATTCTTGGCGCAGCGCACACAGTTCGGTTCAGTTTTGACGTTCAACACCAGGGCTTCAACTCGACGACACCACCACAATTCGACATGGCGGACAAACCCACGACAAAGAAGTACGCCAAGGGCGAGCGGTCGATACCGCACGCGTCCCAGAAGGCCAGCAAGTACTACCCTGCTGAGGACGTCGCCGTCCCCAAGAAGGTATGTGCCAACAACGAGAAGGCCGACGCAAGATCGAGAGGCATTTCAGAGGCTGTAGACACGTGGCGCAGTACTCCAGATGCCATGCTGCGGACTGGGCACTCACGACGGTACCGGAAGTCGCGTTCGACGCTCTCTAACTTTTGACTTCAGGCTCGCAAGTCCATCCGCCCGGCCAAGGTTCGCCCATCCCTTACTCCCGGCACCGTTGTCATCCTCCTCGCTGGTCGCTTCCGTGGCAAGCGCGTTGTCCTCCTGAAGCACCTCGAACAGGGTGTCCTCCTCGTCACCGGTCCGTTCAAAGTCAATGGCGTTCCCCTGCGAAGGGTCAACGCACGATATGTCATTGCGACTTCGACCAAAGTGGATTTGGCTGGTGTGGATGAGAGCGTTGTGAAGAAGGCTAGCGAGCCTGGCTACTTCACTAAGGACAAGGAGGCGAAGAAGTCTGGCGAAGATGCTTTCTTCAAGCAGGGCGAGAAGCCTGAGGTGAGAGATACCGACTGAGCGCGTCGGAAATGGACTAATGTCCGTATAGAAGAAGGAAACTTCTAAGGACCGTGTTGCCGACCAGAAGAGCGTCGACAAGGCGCTCATCGCTACCCTCAAGAAGGAGGCCCACCTCATCGACTACCTCAGCTCCAGCTTCAGCCTTCGTAAGACGGACAGGCCACACGCGATGGTCTTCTAGATGTGGGGTAGTTGGGTTTGGCGTTTAGTGCATGGGATGAAGGACGACTCCGGCATGCTGCGGCCGTAACAGCTGGCACATCTTTTTCATGGAGGGTCACGGTTTGCATTTTCCATACGACCTTGTAACAGGCAAGCGAATCCGAAACGGTCCAAAAGTGAACAATGGCACAACATACATGTGAAGTCATCTGCGGACGTCCGATAACGAAGCAATGTTTAGACAAGCACGAAAGCTGACCAAGCGGAATAGACAAATCTCTAACGACTTGTGTGGCTTCCTGGGTGAGGGCGACAGCAATAATGGACATACTAAATACGTATTTCAAACAAGCACAGCAAAGAATTCCCCGAGCCCCATCGAGTTCCAAACTCGGAAAATGCACGTAGTAATACGCCAGCTCGAATCGAGCTTACTTCTTCCCTCTCCCCTTCCTTACTCTACTTTTCAATTTCCCTGCCATTCCATTCGCTGCGTCCTCGGCATCATCAACGGCACTCCCCGCCCTTTCCTGCACATGATGCTTCTCCATCTCTTCCTGTAAATCATCCATGACGTCGGCCCCTACAGTCGTCCCGTTGACCCAATCCAAAACTCCTAGTGGTCCATAATTGCCCTTTCCTTGTGTCATCATGTGCGCATCAGTCCTCCGTGCCATGCCCCGCAGCATAATGGTGGAGGGCAGGATGTTATAGCCGGAGTAGGTGAACAGTTCCTCAAGAGAGAAAACGGCGAGAAGAAGGAGGTAGGTCATCATGTGGAAGCGGAAGACGATAGCGGGAAGATAGAGGGGAAGGAAGCGGTGCAAGAGGTAGCATACTGGGTGGTCATAGGCTGCGACAAAGGAGTAAGGGACGTAGATGCTGTGGTGCCAGGTTTGGTGCCAGTGGGCAAGGGTACCACCAGTAGAGGAGTGGAGGAGGCGGTTGTGGATGTAGTATTGCAGGATCTGAATGGATTAGTAGGGCTGGGTGAGTAATCTGGAAGGGTGCTGGCTTACGTTGCGGGTTATCAACCCGACGACTGCGTGTTTGAACAGCGACCACGGGTTCGGAAGATGATTCAGGCTCCACCGACTCCCCTTAATTAACAACAAGCTCTTCATCTTGAAAACATCGGTGACCAGCCACTCGGTGGCCGCCTGGAGTCCCACTGCAAGCAGTACGTTAAACACAGACCATCCCACAACCCTCCTCAACTTCCTCGCGCCCCCTCTCTGTCGCCCGGGTAAGCCCATCTCCCCTTGCGCCTTGAGCTCAACCATCAGACTTGGGATGGAGGAATCGATGAGCAGGAAGAGGGCTGAGGGGAGTAGATAGAGCAAGGTGCGCAGGAACAGGGGCCCGAAGAACTCTAGTTGGAGGGGCGAGTACGTCATGGCGATGGTTGTCCATGTTAGGGAGAAGAAGACGAGATTGAGAGATGTGGACCAGCCCGAAAGCATCGGGATCGCAAATAAGGACGCTAGGGGAAGCGATATAGGCGCGAGGAAGGATGATAACGACATCTCCTTGGCTATTCGACTAGAGTAATGAATTTGGCAATGGGCGTAAGTATGCACATGAAGTGGAGAAATGTTCGCAATGGTTTCGTGATAGAGAACTATGGTGTTGAGGCGTGATGGGGTATGACGTAGTCGTGCCAGGACCATGTTTCCATGCCGCACAGACCCGCTCTTGCAAGTGCAACCGAGGGAGACGCGACAGGGGGCGTTGGTTGGCGACGCGCAACATTAATGGGAATTGTATAGGGATGCGAAACGGTTTCGGAGAGTGGGAGATTACCAGGGGAGCAGGTGGGCAAGGCGGGAAGATCCTGAGAAAAAGAAGCTTTGTGCATTGAGGGAGTCCACGCCACCGACTCAACTTGGGTTCGCAAAAGGTCGTGGTGCATGGCTCCGGGGCCCCTGTTGCGGTGCCGTTCTCCCCATGGATAACGCGTCCTGGGTACCTTCGAGGCGAACACCCAAAGATTGTGCCATCGTTAGTTGCTGGCCCACGAATGTATCCGAAATGCTCCTCTGGCACCTATCATAGGGATAAGTCCCAAGCAGAAAGCCAAACACTTATCCGAGGCAAGGGACCCAGCAGTCTGGTAGGGGGGACGTTATTATGCTTCCTTTTTCGACGCACCACAAATGGACATCAGACCATGTCAACGTATCGTCTCAACGCCTCTTCAGCCTCCTACGATGTCGGAGTCGGGTGGATGCGCGTTCGCCCGTCCGTCGCCATGTTTGCTACTAGGATGCCTGGTCGACACCTTCGCAAGTGCAGGCCATCCTAATTTTCTCGGAGAGCGGGACGCGCGGGGCAGAAACAGAGGAGAGAAGCCGAAGTTGGGGCCGTCGGCTGCTCATGAAAAGACGTGCGAGGGCGAGGACGGCGACGCCTGCGATGAGTGTGTGGGAGCAACAGTGTCTGAAGGCGACAAAACACTCATAGATGCTGGGAGCCAAACGGGCAGCTCCAATGCCTGTTTCGGCGTACCTATTCCCGCCTTGTTCAGCTTAGATACGCATGCTCCAGCCAATCACGCTTTGCCCGGCTGCTAGGCCTAGTCCTGCATAGGCTGCGCCCGAAAACCCCCGTCCTCTCCTTTGCGGCCGACCCCTAGCCTGCGGATGGAATGATTTGCAACAGGCACGCAAAATCATCTCCCTCGCTGCCGCAATCATCTCAGCACCATCCTCACCGTTCCAGGCACTTCTCGCCAGCAAGCCAGCGTGAAGTGCGCCACGCGCGTTGAATCGCGTCCTGCAGCCCGGCCCCGGCCCCGGCAACCTGCATAAAACATGCACTGATCTTCACACGCCTGCATTCTCACATCGGCCCTGTCGCTTGGTCGACCGACACTTCTGGAGCCCTTCGCTGGGGATCGCGACGTTGAGCAACACCTCAACCGCGGGCAAGCGAGCTGGTAAACAGGCAGAATGGACGTCCAACCACAACCCCCGCCCGTCCCAAGCGTCCCCGCAGACGCCAAATCGAACCCGATCCACGGTCTACGCTCGCGGCGCCGCAGTTCGCTCCCATCAGTCCCCACAGACATCCGGGTGAAGAAACGAGCACCTCCAAACTACATTCGCACCCAGACCGCATCGCCCGAAGTCATCTCCTCCCTGATCGACTCGCTGTCGGCCATCTCGGCCTCGACGCACAACCACTTTGAGAACCTCCCGCCCAGCTACGGCGACGGCGCGTCCGCCTCCCTGCCTGCGAGTCCCTACGCAAGCAGCTTCGGTGGCCAAGATGGCAATGCGCCCGACCGATCGGCATACTACCAGAATCTGAAGAACCAGGACCTTCTGTATCCCGACGACGCATGCGAGCCGCCAGTGATCCGTACCTCGAAGCCGCCGTCCGGTCTATCGCCCCTCACTGCTCCGAAAAAGAAGGACAAGGAGAATTCGCTCAGGAGCTACATTGGCAGAAGCGGAGGTAGTTCCGCGTCCATACAATCGGCACATTCTGGGCGCTCAGCGAGCAGCTTTGGCAATATCAGCATTGAGGCGGGAATCCCGAGAAAAACATCCGACGGCAGCAACAGGACATCCTCTGAAAGCAAGAGGAGTGCCAGAGGGCATCGGAGTTTAATGTACATGGGCTCTCGGGAGCGCTTGAGGCTAAAGGATGCGGAGCGCAAACGCCCAAGCATCCAGGGACCAGAAGTGGCAGCCTCGCCCGACATAGCACGGAAGCCTGCGCCTCAGCTTCCGTTGGCCGAGGACACGATCAAAGAGGAGCCGGCCATGGCAGAGTCGTCGCGCACTGCACAGCGTTATCCTCGGAGAAACATGAGTCCGCTGCGGAACGGCGTCAACCTGCTGAGTGCGCAGGACGGAGGGAGCCCCACTGACAAGGGACTGATCCCAGAGCGTGGCTCGTCTCTTAGGCATTCGGGGAGCCCGTCGCGCAAAGGCAGGAGGACCCATACACGGAGCAGCAGCAGGACTAATCGCCATGACTCGTACAAGACCATTACGGTCCCTGAAGAGGACGAGAGTGTGGGGCAGGAAACGACGGCGAAGGAGAAGATCCTCACAGAACTGGAGGCCGAAGAAGACGAAGTCGCCCGCAGGATTCGAGAACTGCGAAAACAAAAATTGTTGCGTGACAAACTAGCCGGCAAGCTGCCCGTTGGGGTCGATGCAGGGGCTTCTGGCGTGGCCCGCGTTTCACCAATTGCGAGCTCGCAGCCGTCCCCAACCTCGTCTGTGTCAAGCCTGTGTGAAAAGCGAGTGCAAGACCCCGCCAAAGCGCACAGAGTCCTGGGGATCACGCTGCGGACAATGCAGCCCACTGCGCTCGAGGGGGGACGGTCGCGCGTACCAGAATCGAGAGAAGCAGGCGAAACCAGCGAAACACAAGGGAAGCAGGGCCATTCTCGGTCCAGGAGCTTGACCGTCAACGATGGCGACGACATTACCCCGCTTCCCATCAACTACAGGCTCGCACTAGAGACTCTAGAGCAGAACGCGCCCACATCGCCTCCTCCGCCACCACCGAGCAGTAGCAGCGCCTCGACAAGAACGGGGAAAACTCAATCTAGCGATACCCCACCGCGGCGCACCAAGTCGGTGGCTGTGGGCGGGCGGTCTGCAGTTGGCCGCCAAAGGACCAGTTCCATCATCATGGGCGTGAACGCAGCGCCCAAAGAGACTCCTAGTGTAACCGGAAGCGCCCCCAGCGAGAGGTCCTACCGTGCCGTCAGCGAGGACACTGCGACTCGCCATCTCTCTCTCAGCATGGCTCCGTCGCACAGCCTCCAGCATCGTCCCACGCTCAAGAAGAAACGATGGTCGCATCCAGATCTACCCGCAAAAGCAGAAAAGGTGCACAACGACAGAGTCGACGCCCTCAATGCCGCCGTCGCGAGGGGCGTGCAGGTGCGTGCAGTACCCACGCAGAAACCGCCTTATCCGGCCATAGAGGAACGTCCTACCAGCGTCGACTCAATCGACGTGGATGTCCAACGCTATCTCAATGCGCCGCGCCTGTCGCAAAAGATACGCCACCCTCAGACAGGAAGAATCATCTCGTTTTCAGAAGTCGGAGACCCCCAGGGTTTTGCTGTTTTCGTCTGTGTCGGCATGGGCTTGACAAGATATGTCATGTCCTTCTACGACCAGCTGGCCTCGACATTGAGACTTAGACTGATCACGCCGGATCGTCCCGGCATTGGGGGAAGCCAAGTCGATCCGAATGGCACCCCTCTTAGCTGGCCAGGTGAGCCATGTCACATCCCCTCTGACCTCGCATCGAGTGCTAACGACATGTAGACGACGTCCTCGTGATATGTCAAGCATTGAAGATCACCAAATTCTCGCTCCTTGCGCATTCGGCTGGCGCCGTCTACGCACTCGCCACGTCGTTGCGGATGCCCCAGCATATCCGTGGGCGAGTACATCTCCTCGCGCCCTGGATCCCTCCCTCCCAAATGGAACCCATTGGTATCAGCCAAGATCAGCCACCCACGCAACAGCTACCCAGGTCGCAACGCTTCTTGCGCGCTCTTCCTCCCTCGCTTCTCAAAGTCGCCAACTCCACTTTTCTAAGCGCAACAAGCGCCAGCTTGCAGCGCACTGGGCCGAAGAACTCCCCCAAGACGAGACGCAAGAGCGTCAGCCCACAAGTAATGCCGCAGCAGCAGCAACAGCAAGAGCAACAGCCGGTACGGCCCCAGTACAAGGCGTCCAGACGGGAATCGATGATGAAGATGGATCAGATCTTGCCGAATGCAAGTTCGTTGTCACTGGTGCTGACCAATCCTATGGATCCCAACTATGAAAAGGCGAAAAGTATGAAGGAGGCTCTTTCTGTAGCAGAACGCCAGCGCCAACACGAGTTTGATGAACGACTCACTTTTGCCATTTGGGACCGCGCGACCGCTAATGCTAACCCCGCCACCGATCTTATCGTCTGCTTAGAAACAAAGCAGGCCATCGGCTTCCGATATGAGGACATTAACCGACCCGTCGTCATCCACCACGGCAGCAAAGACTCTCGCGTACCAGTCGACAACGTCCGATGGCTCGGCCGCTTGATGCGCAAGTGCGAGGTTAGGATCCTCGATGGCGAGCAACATGGTCTCATGGCCAGCGCGCAAGTTATGGGCAACGTTCTCACCGAAATGGCAAGCGATTGGGAAGATTGGACTGCCGTGGTCCAGGGAAAGGCCAATGGTGAGAAGAGCATTTCTAGGAAGCGCACAGCGGAACGACTTCGCAATATAACTTCACGTCACGGTCATAGCGAGGCTACAGCGACGGCTTGAAACGAACACATTCCGTTTTGTACCGAGTTTCTCACGATTGGACGCGACACAGCAACGACACATTCTACGATTCCCCAGCACATATGTCTTACTCAGTCTTCAACACGACACTCTTACCTACCTTCTTGATTGATATGTTTACTTCCTTTTAATCCTCTTGCAACCTTCACTTTCTTCCTTACGCAGATTTTTTCTCCTCTTCTCTTAATACAGCGGCGATATACCCCTCGATTTTTCGAGCTAGCCCAGCTTAGTGGCAGACTGTTTGTAGTCGTTAGTTTCTTTGGTTCCTGAAATCTTGATGAGCTGGTTGTGAGTACCAGACTGGGTGTTCCTACATGGTCGTGAGCATTAAGCGCTATTTTGGGAGCATCATACTATGATGTGCGCTGCTTAGCATATACTTGCGTTGTAACATAAACGTTGAGATAAAAGGGCGGCAATGATGAAGACCGAGTGGTGCATTCTTACATTGGTGCTTGTCTACCTCTTAGTTTATGGGACTAACGAACGTGGAGTAGTTTGCGGTACATCGACTCTGGCCGAAATCGTCATCTAAGTCCGTTACTGTTGGTCAGCCATCCAGATCGTTGCATAACAAGAAGCTTTAGGGCCAAGGAGGGCCAACAAACGCTGTAAAGCAGGAAGATGCCAAGGGCGCGTCCGTTCCGCCATCTTCCTTAGGGCCGCTTTCAGTCCAATTTGCTTCCTGGGGGCGTCGAGCTGCAATTTCCCTTGCGCAACAGAGTTCATAGTATTGACGAGCCCGACGTTGGCAGTGCTAGGGGAAGTAATGTGGGAGTGAGCCACTAACAGTTTCCCGCTAGCTCGCTTAAGATACGCACCCCGGCGTTTCCGGTGGCGATGGGCGTCTGTTTCTGTGCAGGACGCCTGCATTCAACCATGTAGTCCCCGCCTAAATGTCGTTCTACCGTGTTCTGCCCTTGTTCACCGCCAGTTCGAGACCGCGTGCGGGGAAGAGCGTGGGGAGTTAAAACAATAGTGCACCAGGGCTCCAAACGTTTTTTCTAAGTAGAGGCGAAGACCCATCATTTTGGAAAGGTGGCTGGGAGCCTACGATTGAAAAACTAGTTAACCATGTCAAACGTTTCTTCGATTGGAGCTTGGTCCTTCCATCCTCTGGTCACCTCCTTCCCACCCACTGTCCTCCCCAATATCGCATACTGGAATGTCACCAACGGTACCTGGGAGTACCAAGTCCAGCTCTCCTGGCCACTGAATTGGACATCAACCGACGTTCAAAGCACCGTTGATACTCTGTAAGTTGTCTTTCGTGGTTGCATCATTTTGGCGTCGCTGAATCTACCCGAAAATTCTACTTACGAACCGCCCGCAGATACGTTCTCGACGGTAACGCGCTAGCCCACACGGCCACAGAAGCGTTTCGCAAGCGTCGCCCTGTTGACTCTATTCAACCGGACACTGTTGTCGTGAGCATCGGATATCCTAGCCTCATTCCGGATTCGCCATACTCCGAGGGTCGGTACCACGACTATCAGATGCCTGTTTGCGCCAATTGTACTCCTCCAGAGCTCCCCGGCGTTCCATCCGGCGGCGATAGCTTTATCACTTTTATGGATACTGTTCTTCGTCCCTGGATACGCGGGTATTTCCGGAACGTGCAATTTAACCGCGACGGCCTGTATGGCCACTCGTTCAGCGGGCTTTTCGTCATATACACTCTGCTTGTCCGCCCCGACCTCTTCGATGTCTTTCTAAGCGCTTCCCCGTTTTTGACCTGGAATAATGATTACATCTTCTCTCAACTTGGCCCCCTTAAGGCAGTATCCCTATCTAACGCAACGACGAAGCCTGCGCTCCAGATCAGCTATGGTGGTTACGAGCAGTTTCCCCAAAAGAGGAGGACAGAGACACCAGAGGCGTACGAGAAAAGAAGAACATTCCTCGGTTCACAAAGGACGGAAGAACTTTGCAGTCGTTTGTATAATGAGATAAAAGACAGCCCTAGGCTGAGACATATCGAGCTGCATGAATATCCGTTCAGCTACCATGCGGCTGTAGGCTCGTCGGCATTGTGTGACGGCATTGATTATTTTCTCGATTGGTAAAAGCGATCCGTGCATATGAGGTGAGAGAGGCAAAATTTCACGAGGTAGCGCAACGAAGAGACAACTAAGTGAGATAGTCGTCAGTTGACGACATCTTTCTCCATAAAACTCTGCTTAACACTCCAGTGAACAAGGGTTTCATGTACTCGGAATTGTAGTAGTTGAGTGTTTCACTGTTTCAACACCCTAGTGGCGTCTCAAGGTACTCGGATGGAATCTTCTGTGAGCGTGCTTCGATATTCGAATAGAGGCATAGTGTGAACAAACGAACGTGTTCAAACAATTTACTCAGCAACATGTTTGCACTTTCTTCTGTGACTCTCAACCCGGGGTTCCATCGTTGTGAAGAGTGTTTGAGTAAGCATCCTGAATACTATCGTATGGGTCAAGCTGCAGGCCAAAATAAGTATTGACGAGCGAAGCTGATGAAGGATCTACAAATGGATATTGCTAAAAGTTATGATGTAAAGTTGGCAAAGTCAATACGAGGGGTGTCAGTACCTGTTGTCTTGACCTAAAAGCGCCACCCTGTCGCGATTGCGGCCCGGTTTGCACCCTCAAGTATTGAAGGATTTCTACCCAAGTGCGAGAGTCAAGGACGTCTAGAAATTCGCTAGAAAGCTGTTAGCCATCCCGGCGATGTCAATATAGGCTCATCCGTGCCCAACAAATGGAAGTCTATCCGGTTTTGTAACCTTTGACGCTCAGATCCTTCCTTCAGAAGGCTCAGTGTGGGGAGGTCTGATACCAGTCCTAGACCTCACCAGGAAGCGATGCTATTGTCCGCGCTCCTTCAACTGTAATTTCTCGCTCACTTTACTATATTCTCCGAACTTAGTCTCCACGAATGATTTTATCTCCGCCTGCAGCAATGTCGTGAGTCCTATGGCCTATCCTGTTAACTCATCACCTGAAGTGATAGGCGAATAAGTTCATTAAGGGGGAAACTCCGACTTAGAGAGCCGACGAGAGATTATAATCGTATATATAGGATGCGATGGTGGGGGTTCATGTAATGTCCAGTGTCGAATTGTCTCAGTCAACGAGAATAAGCTATTCACTTGCAGTAGACATCTAAACATGCCCGTAAACAAACTCCGTAATTTTAATTTATTCGTAATTGACCCTTCATATGTTCAAACTTTTGATTCCCGTTCCCCCAACGAATTGTTCGTATTTGGTGATGGTTCAAAAGAGATAGACACACCCGTCGTCTTCTGGATAATAGGGTCAAGTGGGATTTGGCTCCCTTGGCTGAGGTTGTCCATGCTCCCCGTTTTCGCTGAGCTGCCGCCTTCGCAAAGATCGTGATCATGACTCTTCACATACCCATTTCTGCTCAGCCGGCTTCCGGTTCCGTATCGCGGAGTGCTGCCGATGGTGTTTGAATGTGAACGGGATGTTAGCGATTTTGTTTCTCCCCAGAAGAAAGTCCAGATCATGCGGCTTAGGGAGAGGTTTGTTGCAATTATGCCGAGGTGTAGCTCCGTGTTCGCCCAGATGGCAGCGATGCAGTAGTCGTATGAAAGATCAGCCGTCTTCGTCCCGAGGGATGAAGCGCGAATGATGGCAGTAGCCGTAGCAATGAGACCCAGTGACATCAGACCGCAGACGCCTGCCTTGAGCTTTGGGCTTATCCTGACATTCCATAGAACCACGACAGGAAGCAGTGCGCATATCAGGTCGGTGATAACCGAGTATGCTGGTTCGCAGTTAGCCACGTCCGTATCATGTAACTTCAAGGCTAACATACCAACTTGGAGATAGATTGAGTAAATTCTGACTTTAGTAGGCCAACATTTTCCCGGTACGGATGGTTGCCAGTACTTTTTGACTGGGCTACACTCGGCGAGAAGCACAATGATGCATTCCAGGTTCGTCAGGATCAGACCAGCCATCATCGCATATAAGGACCATCGCAGTTTCGTCTCATTCTTGATGCGCAATATCAGTAGGCAAATACTGCACTTCAACAATGCGATGTTCGAGAAGAGGAGTATTTGCGTCAACCACGTCAAGAAATTGACATGTTCGTAGTCTTCCTGGGAAAGGTACCACCGATGCCGACCATTGCCATGCTTAACGGAGTCAATTTGAACCCCAGTCCGTGCAACGGCAAGGAGCATACAAATGATTATGATATAATCATCCTTTCCACGTAAGCGAATATTTCGATATTTGAGAGTTTACTGGGCAACGAACCCAGCCCATGACACGACGTGCCAGTCGCGCCCATACCCTCAAAACAGTCGTAATGACTGTGAAGGCAGTCAAAATGGAAGTCAGGGTGAGCAGGATACCCCCAACGGATTCGTCCGGGGGTAGAGGATTGGGGGGTACAACTGTAGACATGATCGCAAAAATTGATGCGATGAGATTAGGAAGATCACCTCGATAAATGGACTAGCCAAGTAAAAGAGAGGAGGAGATACATCGATGGCCCCGTAGACCTTACTCTTTAAGAGCCGCCTCGCTTGTAGCACCCTGTGCAGGAGTTCCATAGCCGATTTAGCCGGCATTTGCAAGATTCATTTTATGATACGACACTAGTGGCTTTCCGCTAGAGGTTCGGCTCGCAGGCGTGCCGTCTTTGAAATAAGGTTTGCACTTGCTATATGCCCGTATCCTAAGAGGTCTTGTAAAGGAGTAGAGTGTGATTTGGTATCGCCGTAGGGCTGGTTGCTCTCCTTTAGCCTTACGTGTATATCGTAGAAGATCTATACTCCTTGAGGGCACCATGCAGTCATTTGGAATATCGCATATGGTTCTCAAATAATAGTCCAACCGGGGTTGACACCCTGACACAGCAGCTGTGGCGGAATGTCACGTCTCACGGTTATTCTGCCTCCAAACATTTGGTTCCGGTTCCGAGCGGTGTCCTTGATGGCAGAAGTGCTCTTTCTGGACATGGCCCAGGCCATAAAAAATTCCCTGCAATGCTTGTTCGATTTCTCAAATTTCTTCCGTCTATGCAGCGGGGTAGGTTCGCACGAACTGAAGCCGAGTAGGCCCGAATCCGGCGTGTTCTAAACCGAACGCGTCTTTCAAGGGTAAGGCAAGTTGACATTTCTAACATAGTCGTGTAGCATCATAGCTCCACGGGGTCTGTAGAGAGAACCATCGCTTTTTTGAGCGAGGTAAGTAGCAAAAAGCGCTGTTTTTTATCTGCAAGCCCTGTAGCTCTGGTTCTACTTAGCTCATACAATGCAAAGAACAGGTGTTTTGACAGCTAGCACCCGGTCGGCCCGACCCCATAAGCGGAGAGTCCGACAAGCCAGGGTGGGATAACAGAATTTCCTCGGTCCCTTAGGAAGCATCACCTCGAGACCAACCACCCTGTTGTCCAAAGCTGACCCTATCCCAAGGACGTAAATTATCTACTAGACAACGACCTACGCATACGTTCTTGTCGGAAGCCTCTTTTCATACTTTGGTACGACGGGGCACAAATGCTCCGACTGTCAAGAAGGGCCGAACTTGAAATTTTCTTTGCATCCATGCGCGGGCCGAATGGCGTTCGAGATTCATCTGCTCGCCGGTGTAGAGCCAAATGCACGCTAGTACGGGGCACCCGGCACTACAGTTAATTGTATACCCTGTCGAGCCTCTCCGATGACTCCTTCTCCCTGCCCTGCCCAACATCATTTTTCGACACAGGCAGTGAAAACATGAGGTCCTGGGCGTGGCTGTCCCTCGTACCCAGTCTGCTGGGACAAGCCGATGCTTCAGCCATAAAACGCGAGGACGTTGAATCCAAGGCCTACGATTTTGTAAGCTTCGCTGAAATATATTCTCCTGTTCTACGAAGTAGCCACTAATCTGTATTCTAGATTGTTGTCGGTGGTGGAACTGCAGGACTTGCCGTCGCTTCCCGCATAAGCATCGGCCTGCCAGACAGCAGCGTGCTCGTGATAGAAGCAGGGCCAGATGGCCGTAATGAGCCCGGTATCTTGATTCCAGGGCGCAAAGGCTCAACGCTCGGGACGAAGTACGATTGGAATCTTACGACCGTCGCTCAGCCCAACGCAAACAATCGTGTCTTCGCGCAAAATCGGGGCAAGGTGCTTGGTGGCAGCTCTGCGCTCAATCTCATGACATGGGATCGCACCTCAATAGCCGAACTTGACGCCTGGGAGAAGATTGGCAATAAAGGATGGAACTGGAACACTTTGTATCCCGCTATGCTAAAGGCCGAAAACTTCCTACCGTCAACAGACTATGGAGAGGATGGAGTCGGTCACTCCGGTCCCATTCGGACTCTCATCAACCGGATCTTTCCTCCGCACCAGTCCACATGGATTCCTACCCTGAATAACCTCGGCTTGCCCTGGAACAAGGAGTCCCTTAATGGCAACCCAATCGGCGTGGCATCACAGCCCAGCAACATCGACTCGAACCGTTACGTCAGATCCTATGCACCAGAGTATCTCAAGCTCACCAGAAACAATCTTGTTGTGAAGATGGATACCCGTGTAGCAAAGGTTAACTTCAAAGGAACGACTGCTGCGGGAGTTACTCTTGAGAACGGCACGGTTATCAATTGCCGAAAGGAGGTCATTCTCTCCGCTGGATCGTTCCAAACGCCTGGTCTTCTCGAACTCTCTGGCATTGGTGATAAAACACTTCTGCAGAAGCATGGCATCCCTGTTGTCCAGGACCTACCCTCGGTGGGTGAAAATCTCCAAGATCACATTCGTATCCAAAGCTCCTACCAGCTCAAGCCTAGTTTCTTGTCGTTCGATGTTCTCAAAAACTCCACTCGCGCTGCGGCAGAACTAGCCTTGTACAACGCCGGCATGACATCACTTTACGATTACACTGCTAGTGGATACGCATACATGGGTTGGAACACCGTCTCGAATGACACGGCGACTAAGCTTCGCAAGATCATAGAAGAGGATAACACTTTGGCTTCGGTGATTGACAAAGTCAAGAAGAGTTATTTTTTCCCTCCGCTTAGCGATTCTGTTCCGCAAGTAGAGGTCATTTTCTCTGACGGATACACTGGTGTCAAGGGCTATCCAGCGGCCACCTCGCCCCTCTTTGGCATCGGAACCTTTTCCCTCATTGGAGTAGTGCAGCATCCTCTCAGCAAAGGAAATGTACACATTACTTCCGCTTCGATTAACGATAAACCTACCATCAACCCGAACTACCTGTCCCACCCATATGATCTCGAGGCCGCAATTTCTGTAGCGAAGTTGCTTCGTAAGATTGCAACCGAAAAGCCTATGGCTGATGTTTGGACTGAGGAGTACGAACCTGGAACGGCAGTTCAGACGGATGATGACTGGAAAGCCTTTGCTCTGGCAAATACTTTGAGTATCTATCATCCTATTGGCACCGCCGCCATGCTCCCAAAGAAAGATGGTGGAGTAGTTGATCAATATTTGAAGGTTTATGGCACTACGAAGCTAAGAGTGGTTGACGCAAGTATTATCCCTTTACTACCGAGCGCGCACATTCAGACGCTGGTCTATGGTATTGCAGAAAGAGCTGCTGAAATGATAATTGAGGAGTACAAGTAGAGAGAAATGGACAACATTATTAGAAGAATCCCCTAATTGCATAGCTTTGTATCTACAATAAGTAGCTATAATAATGTCCTTCCCCATCGCGCTGCCATGCTATTTAGCTGGATATCCTCCAAGTTTGTGATACATAGTCTTGTGAGAAAACCACGTTGCAAATCACATAACAGCGCAGCTTCTAGTCTGTAACAATATGTGATGAGCCCACCGTGGATATGCCCGATATAGCTCACTATCGACGTACAGCTTCCTTTCGTAACACTTCATCGCAGTCTCTGTCCCTAAGTATGGCTAGTAAGCTGGCGGCCTTCAGCGATCATGCGCTGAATGGCAGCGGACTAGCCACCATACAAAGAGGACACACCAAGCAAGACCCCAAGTATACAATAAATATGCACATGGTATATTGAAGGTCATTACACGTTACATCTGCTTTGCTCTTGCCACATGCACATCCTGCCAGTGCTCCACCATTGCCACAAGCCCGATGAAGACGGCGAAAAAGGGCAGCAGAACAAGCAAGACCACCGCAATCAAGACATCTACCACAAAGCGCCCAACGATCCGAAAGGCATCGGATACCCACCGAATGATTCTACAGAACGCCGTAATTATGCAAGTGTAAGATGTTCGAAACACCAAAGAAACATTTCCATCGCGCTGTTGCCTTCGTCTATGTGAGCTATACCATGTCAACATTCATGCAAACAAGACTCCGCAACAGGCAGAGGGAGAGACGAGTGTATGGGCGTGAAAAACCCACAACTCACTCCCTAATCTGCGCTTTTAGCCCCGCAACCTCCCTCTTCAACCTCGCGTTTTCTTTCCTCAAACGTGCCGCCTCTTCCTCATTAGCTTTCAAGCGTCGATCAACCTCTTCCCCACCCTTCCCCTTCCGCACACTCCTCTCTACCTTCTCTAGTTCCTCGTTAAACCTTGCGTACAAGGCTTCGTTCTCCGCATTCATATCACGGTATAGCTGGTCAAGATGCTTTGCGCGCGCTTCTGATACTTGCAGGGAGGTAGAAACGTCTTGAGATATGGTGGAGGTACGATTCGAGAGGGCATCAAGTGTGGTCTTGAGCGTCTTTTCTAGGGATGCTATGCGAAACTCGAGCGACTTCTCAGAGAGCGTAGGCGGGATAGAGGATTGAGTGGTGGGACGGGGAGTGGTACGAGCGGAAAGCTCGTGACCAATTGCGCTGAGCTCAGATTGTAGGTCGTTAGAAGCGGATTCAATATCGCGCTGTTGATTCTGGAGACGTTCGCGAAGCTTTTGGGGACTTTGCATCTTCAGCTTTTTAGGCGGACTTGCTGATGAACCGGTCTTTGTTGGAGAACGTGACGTTGAAGGCGGAAGCTTGACCGTGTTCCCAGACGTGGGTCGCTCAGACAGACCGGCAGTGGGCCTGAGGGAGGGAATGCCGGTTATGGATTCAGTGCGCTTTTTGGACGGGCTGTAGGATTTGACTGTGACCTCTTCTTTCTTCTCCGGTTTGGTTGATACCGATTTGGGCCGAGCACTGCTAGCACGGTCTAGCGCGTTTGCTGGAGAGTTTTCCTTTCGCATGGGTGATCCGAGACGGGTAGGTGTAGGGATCGAGGAGTGCTTCATCGGTGATGGCGTGGTCCTAGAGGGAGTACGAGGCGAAGCGCTCAACTGTCGGTCGTTGAGCAGAGTAGATTCGGGCCGATGGGGAGTCTGTGGGGACCACACGGGGGTATCGTTAGCATCCTGCAACGTCTTGAGATCACTTAGAGAAGAACGTCGCTTCTTGCGGGGAGGTCCAACTGTAGATAGCTCCCCTATGGTACCCAGTTGACCCAAGAACGACCGACCGGGGCTCGCTTGAGCGCCTTCGAAAGGAAACGCGCCTAGCACAGTCGGACGATCGCGAGAAGAGGGTCTCTTGGGTGATGCGCGAATGTTTGCATCTGTAGAATTAGAACGGCCCAGGGTAGCGGGCCCAGCTTTGGACACACTGGATGGTTGACTCTCTGCTCCATGACTATTCTTGCTCAACGATCGCCACAACGATCCCACTTTGGATTCGTTCTCCGACTTGCTATTCTCCCTGGTGAGGGTACCGAAGCCAAAGCGTTTCCTTAATGATGTGTTCGAATTGATTGAGCCTAGGGCAGTAGAACGACCCTTTGAGTCCACAGAACCATAGTTGGGTGTGTTGACGCCGCTTTGCTGAGCAGGAAAGAGCGCGTCGATGTCTTGGATGAATCTATCGACCAGGGAGATGAAGTCGTTTGCATTTCCCTCCGGTACAAGAATCTCAGCGAAAGCGGCTGTCAAAATGCCGCGGTCACCATCGTTCCCCATGCCGTCCAGAAGCTCCGCGAGCAGCTTGATGATAACTCGTAAAGACCGTTGATTTTGAGGTGTTAATCCATCAAAGGTGGTTCGGAAGAAGTCTTCAAACTCGCCCGGGTACATGCTGTCGGACTTCATTTGTAGTGACACTAACGTAGCATAAGGCAGAACAGGCCCCATCTTTTCTTTCCATGCGATGTTGAGGAACTTCTCAAATGCGGCAAACAAAACATCGACAGAAGACTGCGCGGCCACATCCATACTATTCGGGTTTTCCAGCAGAGCGTTGTACACTTCATTGACTAGAAGCTCGTCTGCGACCGTTCTTGCTCGAACAGACCGTCCCACGATGTTGCCTCTTCGGGCGTACAAGGATAGAATTAGAGTGGCCAAGGTGTCTTCCAGTTTCGCAAGTGGGTCGGTGATGGTGGCATTGGTATTGAAACCAATGCTTTTGCCTGAAGATGTAGGACGAGACATGTCCCCGTCCCGACTGTGGGTGCGAGTCGGAGTAGGTTGAAGTGGAGGTGCCATCCTTTGAACATCGGCTAGTGACGGTGGGTTTCGCTGAAGCTTACGGGAGCCACCCTCCTTGGCGACACTGCCGCCGAACAAGTTGGAGAGCATCTTAACGGGTGAATGGGGTCGACCCTTATCATCGCGCTTTTCACCAGGCTCATCAAGTTGAAGCTTTAAGGCCTTTAGGATTTGTTGGTTGCGGAAAAGGTAGGCTTCGGTCAAGGAGGGGTTTTTGATGTTGTTGCGCAGCTGGAAGAAGTTGCCAAGTCGTTTGGTCAAGACTGGAAGGAACTCAACACTGGTCAGCTTATCTCGTGCTACGTAACCATTGATGCCATTGACGTCAAGGAGGAAGAGTCCGTTTTCCAGGATGGAGATAGAAATGCACAATTCGATGCCGTTGTCGCCTGGTTGTACAGGTTTTGAGAGACGAGTGGGTTCGACAATAATCTGGACCATGGCACACTCCCTTCGACCGTCCATGAGCTGCCCTGCAGTGTCCTCGGTCACGGCAGTGAACAGGCTCAGATCGCTAGATACAGTCCGCACTTCCCACTTGTGGCTCTCTCGCTCTACTTCAGGGTACCGACCTTCGACCTTTGCTTTAGTCAACTCTTCTACACACTTCTGTGCTTTGCCTTCATATGCGCCCTGGAGGTAGAACATTCGAATGCCAAAGTTTTGCCGGTCTCGGCTTCGCGGTCTCCCGGGCTGGCTCGATGTAGGCGTTGGCGAGAGCAGTTGGAGTATACTTCCTTCCGAATGTTCGCTGAGAAACACGTCGCATAGTCGCAGCTGCTGGTGGAAGATGAGCTCCGCTGAACCAGAATAAGATTCAGCGAATTTGGGATTGTCTAAGTCGGCAATCAAGCTGCGTGCCGTAGTTGTGCAGCCGTTTGGTTTGTGCAGCAAAACGACGGAATCTGCGAAAAGCAGGAGGATGCCAGCGGTAGTGGATGGACCATTGAGTTCTCCATGGTAAGGAGCTGAGAGTTCCACAACGTCAATGGCGGTTATCAATCGGCCCTGCGGATTGAAGGTAGGCGGCCATGAGAACACCATCTTGCGCAAGCGATCGAAAACCTTGATCTGCTGGATTGATGGCCCCTCCCGTGAGCAGATCTCAGAGATAATGTCGCGAGCCCTGAGGAATATCTTGGTCGCGGGATGTCGCACGGGGAGCTGCTTGACAATGTTGTCAATATACAAGTTATAGCGAGGGAGGCGTTGAACGGGCTCGATAAGCATCGACATTAATCGCTGTTCTCCCGTCTCATATACTCTCTTCGAAAAGCTGGAGTTGGTGTCCTTGGTGAAGCCTTTCAACAGCTGCGAAAAGTCGGCGTGGGCTGCCATGTACGTGGTATAGCATTCTCCAAACTGTGGAAACCACTCCACAAGCGCCTTCGCCAACGCTGCAGCGCCAGTGACATCTTGCGGGTCTTTCTGTCCACGTAAAGGCGCAACGAATATGTCGTCTGTTGCCTGCTCAATGTCTTGTATGGCGTCGTTCTCGGTGTCTTCCAAGATGGTGCGAATGTGCTCCAGGAATTTGGAGTTGACCTCAAGTATCCTGTCCAGACTCGGGGGGAAAAGAGACTTCAATGCCTGTTCGCTCGGGCTCGTACTCGAAAGGTTCTTCTGTTTTGCTTTTTGCCGGAACTCGACTGCCACGTTGTGGACCAGGTCAGACACTTTGCCGACGTAGTTCTCCTCGGTATCCAGAAGCTCGCACATCTCTCGTCGCAGGTTCTCTTTCTGATTCCGCGAGAACGACTGTGATCTGTTGAGCGCAGTGGGTTTCGAAGGCGCGCGTCGAAGTCTCGAAGTGGGAAGAAACGCCGGCTCCCCGAACAGTTTCACGACAGACGCATACGGACCGTATCGTTGTTGTAGTATATCGTCTTCGGACTCATCGAACTGCGCTGATTCCCGAATGTCCAGCTTTTGAATGCTCCCCTGTGGCAGCACAACATCCAGATCAAGCCATGACAGCGTCTGTTCCCCGAGAGCATGTCGTACATCCACGATGGTGTCTGCCGCATTGTCTACCTTTACCATCTTCGCAGCAACAATGGCGGCGTGCGACTCGGAGAACAGCTCAGGTGCCGATGGCAAGCGGCCGAGCGAGCTGTACTGCCTCTCCCACGCATCCTTGACCTGGACTGGAAGCTCGGCAAAGTACTTGTACAGGCTGAAGGCGAGACCACGGCATATCTCGTCCCCTTGCTCTTCGCGCGGAAGGCATGTGACTGCCTTGTAGAAGGTAGCTGTCGGTGAAATGATCAAGCGAGCGAAGTTTTGGAGGCCGGCTGGGGTGAAGACATGCGCCTGGATGCGCGAGTGCGTCGCCTGGGTCGATGTCGCTGTAGGGCCGTAGAATATGAGGACAGGCGAATTGGACAACAGTTCGTCCGCGGTGTAGAACAGGGTCAGATCGCTAGCAGCCAGCGCTGCCGGCTCCGGATTGACGATGACCATTGCGCGTAAAAACGAGTGACGGGATGGGGAAAGGAGGGTGGCGGATGCAATCAGAAGCCTCGCAGCCGCTGCAACGGCATGGCAGTGAAGAAAGAGAGGGTGGAGGCGCCAACTGGTGTCAGGTAGCCATCAATACGCGTGCGTGCGGGGGAGAGAGAGTGTGTGTGTGTGCGTAAGAAAGAGTGAGAGATCGAGGCGCGTGGGGTGCGGATGTAAACAAGACGCAATCGTTCCTGCCGAAACAGGGCCACTTGCATGGACTTGAGAAGGTGCGACAGTGAAGTGCAGGGTGCCCCCAGGGTCGATCGATAGGCGGGCGGGTATTTTTGGCGCTGTCGTCTTTGCGCTGAATAGTCGCGATCGCGACCACACGCGTCACGCCTGTCGCACGACGCAAACAAACCGTCTTCGCTTGCTTGCCTGCCTGTCTGCCCGCCTGCCCGCCTGCCCGCCTGCCCGCCTCCCTCCACCCCCATGGCGACGCAGCAGGGCGAGGGCGGCGTACCGTTTTCTATCGCACATGACCTGCGGACATTCCGTCTGCTCGAGCTTCCGCCGGAACTTGTCGAGCTCCTCGAGGCTCCGAATCCGCCGCTGTATGCACGCTGCCGTCCCGTCCCCCATAGAAACGGTGCTAACGCGTGTCCTTAGACTGTCGATAAAATCACAGCCCCCAGCCGCTTCCAGTGCGCCTAATGCGAAGCCCACATATGCCGTGCTCTGTACGCCGAACAAATCTTTCCAGCTGCGCCAGGTGCAAACGTCCAATTCTCTCTTCGTCACCCGAAGCACCCTCGAAGCCCATGGCAACGCGATACCGGCGCCCACCACATGTGCCATCGCGTCTTGCGCCGCGACGCTAGAGCTGCACCCCGTCGACGCATCTGCCGTGTCATATTTGGAGGACGCGTTGCCGTTATACCACGTCGTGGACGGGGAAGTAGACGCAGAGGAGAATCGCAGGAGCAAAGCCAGCATATTCTTGCATGTACCGCTATCGGATGGACAGTGCGAGAAGGCATGGAATGAGCTGATGGCATTCGAGCTGAATGGAAGCTCCTATCGCCCGTCTGCAGACGCCCTCTCACAGGTGTGGCAGTCCATCAACGCTGCTGCACTTGCTGAAGGCATCAAGCTGGACAGTCAGTTCTTAACAAATGACTTGGCGAAGCTCGTGGAAGAGGAAGGCTACACTGCGTCGCTTGCCGTAGCCATATTCAGGCATCTGGCTAATGCGGACGAAAATACAAAGGGCCAATGGTCCTGCCTTGACCGCACGAAAACGGTTGCCTTCGTCGGGAAGACGATGTTGGAAGCCAGGGGAGAAAAGCCCAACTTTCTCACCGCCGATTTCCTCGATACCTGGAGAGACTGCCTCCCTGAAACATGGCGGGCTGACGCGGAGCTCAAAGCTATCGAGGGCGTATATGCCTTGCCGACACCCTCCACAATATGTGCAAAGAGCAAGACCACTGCCAACACCGAGCCCCTGCATGCGGCTGCGAAAGGAAAAGGAAAATGGCACGAAAAGTTCGCAAAGAACCGCAAGAAATAAATTCATTAAAGTTCTGCATAGGCGCCCAAAATGCTGAGTAATTCTACGCAACCCTCTCAACCCTCTCAACCCCTCACATCGGCATCCTCCTCATTTCCTCCAAAGACCAGTACTTCCTCATATTCTCCGCGCCAAGCTGCCTAACCTCGTCATCCAAATGCTCCCAAAGCACCCCTCCAAACCCCTCAAGCACCCCCTTCATCTCGCCCAATCTCAGCTCCCTCTCCCCTCTCCTACACTCTCCCAGATACTCCTCCAACCGATCTAATCCCTTGTGAATCTGCTTGTGCTGGCTCAACAGCTCCAAGTCTTTCCTGAATGCTGGCATTTTCTTGGCTAACATGGGGAAGACATGTGTTTCTTCAATAGTGTGGTGCATGGTAAGATGTGATATGAATTGGTCGCCGAGAGCGAGAAATTGCTTGATGGACATTCCCGTGGGACGTTTGTTGGTTTCGCAGGCTGTCATGAGCGTGGTCCAGGTTTGGCGGAAGTGGTTGTGGAAATAGTCCATGTGTTCTGCCAAGCGGTTGTATTGACGGAATTCGGAGGGTGTGAGTTTGGGAAGAGGCTCTTCTTCCTTTGGTGAACATGATGAGTTTTCGGGTGCAGTTGCACCTTTTGATTCTGCGTCCGCCATGGCTGGAATGTGCAGTTTTGAGTGAAGAATGCTGAATATTTTCAATGGCCGAATGGAGTGGCGAGTCGCAAGTCTTGGCAAAGGGAGTCGTTGGACTGCTCGGCTTAGAGTACGCAGAGGTGTTGGATTGCTCATACACGCTTCGAAGTACTAATTAGCCCAGACTTTGGGTTCTACGAATATATACGAAGCGCAACGCCACCCGTATTCGTCCAGGTAGGGGTTTGCTAACTCGGGTTCGGCCACTCGACGCTTACTAAAATGGTCTGACAAAGCCGGACAGCGTTCTTCCGACATCCGGTCTCGCCTCCTACGCCTAAGCGATTACCCTGTCACATGATCCTCTCTTTCCCTACGCATATCTTCAACGCGACTAGTCCTACTAAGTGCACAGCGGACTGACTGCATACGAGCTCTATGCAAACAGCTGGCCACCGAAGCTAACAGGTTTGGTAGAATTGCGCAAGTACAAGCCTTGCAAAAACAAAATAAAGGATGGCAAAAACATACAACAGTGGGTATTCGCCAATGGCAACCCACTTGGCTACTAACCCACCGGTCGAAGGTTTATCTTGTGGAGAGCGGACGGGGATCCTGATGTGTTCTTCGCCTATGGTCGTATGTACTTGCTGTTGCTGGGAATGTGGTATTTGAAGTCGAACTGGGATCAAAGCGTTACGCAGATGGGAACAAGAAGGTGAGCTGGAGTGAACTGCGTGACTGTGGAAAAATACTGCGAATTTGACAAGAGATAAGAAGTTTCAGCGTCAACCCTTAGATGAAAGCTATGAAACGATTGGCGGACAAGGTGGGCAAGCGTTTAGGGCGCGGGTCAGCCTTATGCAGGCGTACTTGACTACGAGGCTTGTACTACACTAACCCCGTTCTAATTCGAGGGCTTTCGTTGATCTGCAGCGCAAATCTAGTTCTAGTACTGCTCGGAGCCTCGTTATGCCGCGATCCAGAAGGCTGCAGCTATTTATGATGGCTTCGACCGTACGAGAGCCCACCCTAAGGCGACCTTCCGTCTCTCCTAGCCCGAACCCCGGCCACCATGGTTATCCGCCAAATCCTACTCGGACTGATCCTCGTTACCCTCGCTCCTCTCACTGCGGGAAAATTCCACCAAATCTATAACGGCATCGCAGCACAAGGCGTCCACTCATGCCTCGTCAACTCGGACTTCACACCGGAGACCATAACACTACGCCAAAATTGTCAGGAAGCGTTCAAATGTGTTATGGAGAACATATCGAATCATTCGCAGAGCATACTGTCTAGCGGATCAGCGATCCTTGGATTCGTGAGTCCCCTGGCTTTTTATGGTAGCTTTCTTTCTGGACGACAATCTGATATCTTAAGCTCCCAACGGTCCTCTTGGTACTTGGTAATAAAAATGAGGAAATCGTACGCATCAATGCTCGATTCCCTATCCTAGCCTTCTTCTTGAGCATAACGAACATCAACAAGAGGCCGAATACGCAGAAGAATTCCGGTCAAGATCAAACGAAAGGCACTTCCATGTCTCTTGGGCTATATGGTTCCGTCGGACGAACACCAACGTCTTCGAATTCCTCGATATCATGGACACACTTCGCTAGTAATATGCTGGCCCATCTCCTCGTCGGAACTGGTGCCGCGGTCGTCGTCTACCAGAGTGTCGATTTGGGAAGAAAGTCTGTTGTCTCTTGGGCTTGTTGGACCGACTGGTATCCGGTTCTTTGGGTCTGTTTCGGTGCATATCACCACATCTTGTCCGTCGTATGCATGCGCCTGAGCCTTCACATTCACGCCTTTCAACCGAGTTCTGCATCGCATGCAACGTTGCCATCCCCATCCCCATTTACCGCTGTCCAACCCGCCATCCTCGTTTGGGACCTGACTCGCCAGCCTTATACTTTAGTCGCACACAAGCGCTTCGCGCGCTGGAGTAAAGCACTTGTGGATCTACTCAACAACATCAACTATCTATATGGCACGGCGATCTTTTCGAGCTTAACACTAGTTAGTGGACGTAATGCAATCAACAATTTGGCTATTTACGGAGCGGTTGCCGTCGTAGGTCGAATAGTAGGGCTTTGGGTTTTGGAGGAGATGGGTGGGCGGGATTGATTGGTTTGAGTATGCTCAGTCATAGCCAGCCATACAATGTGGTTATTGCATGTCAGTCTTTTTTCAGCACGCGTGCGCACTTCTACTTAATACGCGACCGCATATGCTAGCATTCAACCAAACTCCACGCTTCCGGCTCGAATTATTCTCTACATATTCCATGTCACGCTAGGAGACCCTTGTTGCACCCACCACGCGGTCCTCTCTTCCCTGCCCAAGAAAAGCCTTGCACACACATCACTATGGCCTTCGCTTGGTCACTAACCATGAGAATAATAGTCTAGGTAAGAACTATACACACCACAGAAGCTCATCTATCGGCTCCATTAACCTATTCAAGGTCAGGCGTATCGCCAGCTCAGCCATTTTCCAGCAGCTCCTCGACCATATTCATTAAGCAATGCACTACCACCAAATGTGCAAGGCCAGTGATTTGGAGGCACAGATTGAAGTGGTGAGACAGTGTTATGAGACTTTCCTGTCAGAAGGTTTGGAGCAAGGCGATCGCTGGTTAAATGGAGCGGGATCACACAAGGAGAAGATTACGATGAGATGGCAGAGCTATGTTGACCAATGAAGCTAGAAGAGATCTAATAGTAGAAAGTATACTACATCTGAAAGGAATCATTAAAGGCGCCCACTATGAAACATTACAATAGCGAACAAGCCGCCTAACGCCGTCGCCATGCTCACGAATGCCCACCCAAAGTGCCACGAACCCGCCGTTCATCGTTGTCTAGAGTTCTTTTAACTCACGACCCGCGTTTAACTGCTTCCCTTCGTCCCTCGGCTTGCCATCTTCCACCCCACCTTCGACCTCCTTAACCTCCTCGTTATCGGTCACACTTCCGACACGTACATCCATTACATAGCTCCCCTGTCCTTTTGCCCCATTCGGGATCCAGAACCGCCGATCTACACGCACAAAACCGTAGAAATATACTACAGCTATCTCAAGCGTAAAGTTGAAGATGTAGAAGCAGGTTTTGGAGAAGTATGCCGGTCGAGGATGGGTGAGGGGAACGGGACGTTTCCACGACGTGCCGCAGCGGAAAGAGGCACCGAGGCAGCAGAGGAACGTGCCGGTGAGGACAATGATGACCTTTGTGCGGTGTCGTCCCTGGCCAAATTTTTCCAACGGCGACTTGCGCGGCATTGCTAGAGCTGCACCGACGATGAGTATCGGTAAAACCGACACCACTGTCAAGAACGTTCCCGCATACAACTGCAAGTCCCGGTCAATCGTCCTCGTCCTAGGCCTCAGCGTGAAAAAGCTCTGCACAGTCGCCGTGATCACGATAACCAATGTACACGCAACAAGCCCGTAGAGGGCCTGGAAAGCGATGGAAATCGTGTGATGCCATCCGAGGCTTGGGTGTAGCGAACGCAAGATGCGTTGGGCGAAGAGTAGATTTATGATGTAGAGAATGAGGACGCCGGCCGCGACGAAGACTGAGGCGGCAATGGCGAGGTTGACGTTTGTAGGGAGGGAGGTAGAGGCTATGCGAAGGCCTGTGGTGGCGATGCGAGACATGCAGAACGCTGATCATTGTCAGATGACGATTCCCGGTACCCTTCTTGTGGTGGGGGATGGTACCGAAGAGGAAGAGATTGAAGAGAAACTTATGGCCCCGCTTCCTGTTTATTTGGAAAATGGTCATGTGTAGTGCGGCGCCGCAAGCGAAGAGGAAGAGGAAGACTGCTGTGACCGGTATGTCGACCTTTTTGTCTGGAAGTCCGCCGAGCATCCATATCTGGGGACTGTACGGTGGTCCGGAGGGTATCTGCTCGCCGTTAGTTTGATCTGAACGAGCCAACGTGATCTGCAGCGCCTGCGACTAATCGTAGTACTGGATTGTCATGTATACTTACCATCGTGCCCACGTTTCCAGGTGAAGCCATCATTGGGTTGTTGGCATGTCCTAGATTGTCGACGTTGGTGGGGAGAGGTGTCGCCGAGGGGGTCGGTGCAGGCGTAACTACAGTGAAGAGATCGGAAGGCGCGACCGTTGGAGGTTATGTTGACGTCAGGGCAGCTACAAGGTGGAGATGAGACAGTTGCGTTTCTTGTTATATATCAAACATGGGTACTTCGCTCGCCGCGCCGACGTTAGCGAAATGTGCGCGGTAAAGCAACGCATCGTACAAAGGCAATCATCCACTACCGACTATTAACATATCCTACATCTCGGTCGGCGGTCATCGATAGCCGACATCTGGCACTTGGGACGCCTGAAGACGGGAATCTAGGCTGCGTCGGTGTTTCGGCACGCCGATGCATTGGTTCCGCCGTGACCGAGCGGAGGGTTACGACGCAGACTGGATTGTAAAATATGGTCTTACTAGAAACATTTCCTAAGTTCGCGCAACATCCGTAGACATTCGTCCGGGTAGGTCACGTCCGCACAGGAATACGGCTTTGAACAACGCATAGCCGTGTACAGTTCGGTCAGTCCATTCCACCATATTGTGACCAGAACTCGTTTTCCGTCGTATTCAGGTGACAGATAGCCTCGGCAAAGTAGCGCTGCTCACCTTTGTCCTGATAGGAACCTATATGCCTGGACTCAAACTCGCGACACGGACTCGACGTGTCCGTACCTTCAGACCCATCGTCATCATCATCCTGGTCACCCTCCCCACCCAAGTCATGGTTAGATTTCGATGATTCAGAGTCAGAATCAGAATCATCACGCGCAGGGGCTGTGATCCTGGAGAGTTGATCGATGATGGAATGGTTGCTACTGCCGTGTTGGCCGACTCCTGTTCGCGAAAACTCCATTCGACGAACAGACGGTTGCGTTACTTCGGTGAGTAAAGCGCCGGTCGACGCGCGTGCGGCCTGGGATGAGTCGCTAGTGAGTTGGAGCTGTGGGACGTCGACGCTGTGATCCGGCTCTGGTGCACCAAATGCAGTTGAGGGTTGTGGGAGAAGTCCTCCGACTAGCTGGAGCCGCCCATTTAGGACATGTTCTTTCCTTCTCTTCACGGCACTGACATTTTTCTTTTCCAATAACTTCTTGGTTGTCTTCGGAAGAAGCGAGGTCTCCAGGCCCTCGAAACCATCAGCTAGTGCTCCTACATGGAGCTTCTTGGATCGTTTGCGTCGACGTGAAACAGTCGATCGGCCTACCGGCAGGCCGCTCTTCTTGATGCGATGTGATCCGAGCGAAATCTTGCGGGAAGGTTCAGCAGGTGTTGGTGTGCCTTTGGGACAACCCTCTTTCACTGATATCGCTTGACTATCATCGATCGGATCTGTGTGTGCGATTGGAAGCGCGGAGGCGGCTTCTGCATCCTGCCCGGAGCTGTCAGTCTTCGCTGCCTACATGAGATGTATAGTGCACATTCGAGAAGCTGCTTACACCCGGTAAAGGAAGGCCGTCTTCTGTCGAGGTGCGTACTAACGCAAGCCCTGTAACAGGCAACCGCTTCTTTTGCCGGGTGTTCACAAGTCCACGTGATGGGTCGTTTAGCCTCTTCGCTTTTGCGGAATAGATTACTGCGTTCTTTCCCACAGCCGTTTGCATAGGTAGTAGGTCTGATAGTGGTTCTGGAATTGAATCTTGCATACCCACGCTTGGGTGATTGGGGTTGATGGTGTGAGACGAAGACCTGCGTTCATAGTGGGCTGAGGTCATTTTTGCTTGGTCGTCCAGCTTGTTTCCATGTCGTCGAAAGCGTGGAGGCTGCTGCGGCATGTTCTTTGCAACTCGTAGGAAAGAAGTTAGCCGCAGGCGGTCGCCGCAGAAATCTACTGCGTGAGCCATGTTAGCAGCTGGAGTTGGAGGGGTGAGTAACGGCCCAAGTTCACAGGCGTCACTGCGCCATTACATAATCCATCAACCGCTCCGCCAGACTACAGGCACGAGCGACACATTGGCGTTGCTCTCCGTCTCCGGCTCGAATGCAACTCGGTCAATGACATCGATTGAGATCAACTGACCACCTGTGCACAATGTCGCAGCCACCCACGCCACGGTGGCCCGCCGAACACCCCGAGGTCCCCCATATCGATGACGACGAAGAGTTCGGAGCGCTCGTCAGAAAGCTGTCTTTGTGAGTCGCATCGACTGCGTCTGGCGTCTGAGGATATATTTCGGGACAGGAGGCCCTCGATACGCCCCGGAATGCGTGCGCGGCCTGCTCTGCTTGTTGCCAACTGACCTACAACCAGCTACCTTACCGATGCCATCACGCTCCCGCACACCTTCGAGGAACTGCGGGTGCTTCCTCTCGGACGCGTCCTGACTCCCTTGACCTCATACCTCGCCGATACCTGCCACCACCCCGCCATCGTGTCTGCGCTTCTGGCATTGAAGGCTCACTTCGCAGCCGAGGAGGAAACCAGCGACGATCCGGGTGTCAATGAGGCTCGAGGATATGCCTGTGAATTCGTCGCGTGGCAGTTCCTTGTGCACTTGACCGATCGGGAGATCATTGACTTCCTCCTATACGAACTACCACCGATTACGTCGCCGAGTGGCGGAGGCTCCGATACAGAAGATCAGGATACTGGCTCCTCGGCCCTTGTAACCAACCAGACCCCTCTCCTAGCAGCAGCACGCACATCTTCATATTTTGGAACCGACAGCGTGCAAGCAGGTGCCATCACACCGGTCGCTCGCACCGATAATTTCGCGGCGCAGTATGAGAACCTGACCGCGTTAGAGGTTGCTGCTGTCTCGAATAGCAAGAAGTTCCTGAAGCAGAAACCCGTCCAGAAGATCATCAATGGCCTATGGAGGGTACGCAGCTCTAACTTCTCGTGTAAACTGTTCTTACTCTTCAGGGTGACATCGTCTTCTGGGAATCGCTGAGCTTACACTCCATAAAATGCCCGAAACTATACAACCCTAGACGGGCCGATCCATGTACGTCGCCTTGCTGAACAGGATACCTTTGAGCTCTCCCAATTG
This sequence comes from Darksidea phi, assembly GCA_030770425.1. Taxonomy (NCBI): domain Eukaryota; kingdom Fungi; phylum Ascomycota; class Dothideomycetes; order Pleosporales; family Lentitheciaceae; genus Darksidea; species Darksidea phi. The sequence continues at coordinate 188,806 of JASJFT010000035.1, read as the reverse complement.
GGGGCCCTCTCTATGGCTGTTCTTCCCGTAGGTTACTGCTAACTCGAGCCTTCACCTGCAGTCTGTCGACTCCGGGTGCCCAGGTATTTGAAAATCTTCGAAACCATCTATTTCATGATATTTTTAGGGCTTTACTACGCAGTGCTTGTACACCGTAGCTTCTCCCATGTTACGGTCGCGGAGGCTTTGTTGTATGTGTGGATTGCTGGCTTCGCGGTAAGTTGAGAGGTACAAATAGCGATACTCTTTGCTGATGTGACTACAGTAAGCTCTTCCCTACGTATGTTTCCAGCTGCTCGACATATGCTGACCGTACCGTCACTTTGGGCAGATACGATGAGTTCGGCGAATGGGTCGATGCAGGCCAGACGAGCTTCTACGCATCGGACTTTTGGTGGACCTGGGATATTGTATAGTTATTCTCATTGACGATGCGCTTCTCTAACATTCTCGAAGAGTATCGTCCTTTTAGGAGTGGTCTTCTGCGCGCTCCGTCAGTGCATGTCTACCGCTACCCATCGTCGGCACTGACGAATATATTAGGTATTACCGGCCTTTCTACTGCCTCGAGCAGCATCATCGATACGGCTTACGACGTTCTCGGCCTCGAAGCCGTCTTCCTTGTACCCCGAATCTTCTCTCTTTTGAGCCTGAACCCTTATTTCGGAACATTGGTGAGTGTTATTGAGAGTGCGCAGACTATACTTCTTCCCGTGCCGAAGAGCGTGGCGCTTCAAGGCGCTTCTCGACCTGCTGTGCATTGCCGCAAATGCTGCGCTACGCATCGGGTCCCCCTGTGGCGCGGAATTAGCACAATCGTCTCAAGCCCTATCCTGACTCGGTCAACCGGCTAACTCTGTCAATAGATCCCGTGTCTCAAAGAGATGGTCAGTACCATGGTCCGCGGAATTCATCCAACCGACGTTGACCGCAATTTGCCCAGACCAAGGACTTTGTCAAGTTCCTGTCACTCGTGGTGATCCTGTATCTCGGTAGGCACTACACCTAGCGCATCACAAGTGGCTTTTAGCTCATCATATCTGCCAATTAGGCTTCCTGACGACTTTCGTCCTGTTGGCCAGAGGCACATACACTCCCCGGGAAATGGTGTGTTGTGCCGCAACGCTCCTAAATTTGGGGTGCGAGTATCGCGCCTAGCTGACGCAACAGTAGTCATGGATCTTGGTTAAGGTGTTTTTTGGCGTAAGTCGGCTGTGCTAGGCTTCTGGGTCTTAGTCGATTTGCTAACACTTTGTACAGTCCTCCTATCTTGGATTCGTAAGTACTAATTCGGTTTGATCATATGCCGCTCCGCCTCCTTCATGTTGAACCAGGTGGCTGACAGCTGCGCCAGGATGTCGCTCAAGAGATGTAAGATCTGTGATTAAGTATCAGATCCTCTGTCGCTTAACATCCATGCCAGATCTCCCTATTTTGGACCGCCTGTCATGGTGCGTAGCCTCCATACGAAGCACTCGCGGTTTGCTGATTAGTTTCACAGTTGATTTTCGTTGCACTCACCAATATTCTGCTCATTACATCGTTGATCTCCCTGCTGTCAAACAGCTTGAGCAAGGTACGTTCATATTTCCAGTAAGCAGCCCGAAAGTGATTGGACATGCACGTCTATCTGCGTCATGCAGCCAAGAAGTGACGATGCGAAACGTTACTCGGGCGCAGCATCGCCCCATCCCAAGCCGCAGCCTTGTTGTTCCCACCCTGGTCTCGCAAACATCCCCGCAATGCATTTAGCAAATGTCAAGCGGTTTTCGCTGACCAAGTTTGAAAACTTGCGGTGTGCATTTTGGAGCATAGCTTTGCTCGCTTTGCTGTGCTAACTCTTGTAGATCTTAGATCATGCTCGGGATGAATACTTGTTCATGTGAGTCAAACACGACACTTGGGGCAACATGCATTGATCGCAGCATAATCCAGTTATTCAGTGTACGTGCTTGAAGCATCGTCATCAAATCGCTTGACCTACTATCTTCCTCCGTTGGTGAGTTCGCCTTCTAGTCTATTTTCGACGCCTTGAAACGGCATTAAGCGCCGGCACCCACGAATGCCCTCGGCAACATAGCCTCCAAGGTGCAGTAAGGCGGCTCTCCACCAATTACATACGCGGATATCTGCTGTCTCTCGGAGTGACATCGCTGTCGGTCTTGACTTATCACGGGCGAAAGAAGCGCCGTCTTTCGTGATCGCGATGTCCGCCGCTCAGGCAGAATCACTCCGCAAACGCCACGATGCCCGCAATCGCAGCAGCATCCAAGTGGTGACTACTGCATAGTGTGCATCAACGCAAGGCTAATCAGACATGGTAGAATTTGATCCCGCTCTTCTTACGCCCACTCCGGCTTGTTCTTCCCTCGGAGCGGCTCAGAAGCACGCGCATTGTGCTCTTGAAAGCCACTCATTTACCGTTGGTAGGAGCGATATGGGCATACGAACAGCTTGCCATGTCCCGAAAGTCGACACTGTCTCTGAGCGGGCCCGAGACCCCGACCATGAATGGGAGGAATCCTCGGCCATGTATCCAACCCGCACGGTCACTTGCGGGCCTCCAGGCACCTGCGGAAGGAAATGGTCGGACGCCAGGCAGAACGCACCAAGCAAGCCGGCCTCAAACGAGGAGCGGCCCACACGAGGGGGACCCCCAGCTAAGGGCGTTGGTTCTCAAGCTCACCGCACAGGTCGATGAACTCACGAACATGGTCTCACAGCTCCAAGAGCAACGCGAGGCTAACACGGCCGCTTGATGGCCGGCGCTTCCAGCCGTCCGCACAAAAGGGCGACATGGAACAGCAAGCTTGGCCGGATCCAGACCGGCAAAACAGAAGCAGATCATATTCGTCTCTGCTCGACGGGATTTTAAAATTGGCGCGATGCAGACGTGGTGTTGGTGTCTCACTAGGTCGAGCATTAGCAACTGCACCAAGATTGACACGACCTGAGTAGCTGGCCCGCCTCTGCCCTGTCGCGACCGCAGTCCGCGTTAGCACAGGGGTCACACTCGCTCTCCTTGTGCGCTTAATTTGGCGGCGTCGTCCATCCGATTTGTTCCCGGCCCGCTAGGGTACCGAGAGCTCGGGCGGAGCGTTCGTGCGCCACATAGCGCCGCAAGGTATCCCTGCAGACACTCCCCCAGCCTCCCTGGTCCCCTGATGCATGCTTGCGAAACACGGCCCCATGTGCGATATAGCGACAGGCGCGGGGCGGCAAGCGCCTGAGGACCCCTAGTCGGCTGTAGCAGCACCAGCAGCGGCCTGGTCAGGACGGTCTCCGAATCTGCCTCACGCTTCTGATACCGATTGTGCGGATTGCGCAGCAGCACTGCACAACGACATCTCCATCTGGATCTCCTAAGGCTGCTCTGGGCCAGCGACGGACAGATATATTTCCCTTCTTGTACGCCCTACACATCCACCTCGAGTCGTTCTCAGCCAAGTCCTCCTATTCTCGACCTGCCTCCTTTGCTACCTCCTCTGCTACCTCCTCTGCTACCTCCTCTCTTCAGGTGCCTTACACCTCCACATCCTTTGCGTCTCCCACCGTCCTGTTGCTATCGTCATGTCGTCTCGCGGCCAGCCCACGCCACCGTTCAACTCACCCTACCAGAAGGCCTTGAAGCCCAACCCTCTTGTCCATTCGCCTGCCTATCCGTTACCAACTCGGGGCGAACTTGAGCCTTCACATCACGCTCCACAAGGGTTAGGCCTCTACAACTACCCGTCCAACTCGGTCCTCTTCCCACCTTCACCTCAACCCAGCGAGGCTTGGTCACACAATTCCCACGGCACATCGCCTATGATTGCCGAACCTATTGTTGATCCATGGACCTCTGGAGCCTACGACCATCCGGTATCGAGGTCTCCCATACCGTGGCCCCACTACCAAGCGTCACATCGTTCTTCGCTGTCATCACGGCGGGAGATGTCGGTATTCTCCGCCGACAGCTCTGATTACGGCTTTGTTCAGGTCAAGCTTGAAGGGGGTTCTGGATGGACCACCGATGACGACTCGATGCCGCAGGGCACGGTTGCGCCCGGCAGACTCACCACTGCGAGCGCGTTTCCGTATCACTCGTATGGCTCGCCCGCTCTGTCAAGTAACAACACCATAACGAGCTCGAGTTACGAGAACCGCTGTCCAGAGCACGTACCGCAAGAAGGCAGTCCTACGAGCTCGCACGGCAGCCGAACCAGCGCGGTACGAACACGGCGTCGTAAAAACAAGACATCTGCCGAAGATGCAAAGTTCAGCTGCGACATTTGCGGAAGGGGCTTCGTTCGGCTATACAACAAGAAATCTCATATGCAGAGGCACAACCCCAAGCGGGCAAAGGATCACAGTTGCCCCGAGCATGATTGCGACAGGGAGTTTGAGCGAAAGGCGGATCTGGACCGTCACCACAAGAGCGTGCATGCCAAATTAAAGGACCAGATGTGCCCTCATTGTGGGAAGGGCTTCTCACGACCAGACACGCTTCGAAGGTGAGAAGAGCGGCTTTGTAGATCGGGACCTGCTTTGCTAACGCCTGCGTAGACATGTGGACGATGGCTGCACTAGTCGCAATCAACTCCAAGGCCCACTGTTGACACGATCGCCAATGCAAACAGTGCCCGTCACCCAACAGCCGTACTACCCTTCACCACGCCCAGAAATGTACGAGCCTGGACAGAACCTCTTCGACAACAGCTCTCGTCACCCTTTGAGCGGAGCCAGCTTCGAGCTGCGGTCCCCGCCGCTTTTCCGAGACAACGCTTTCGGAAGCCCACATGGCTTCTAGGCGTGTAAGACTACATATTGGGCGGACACTTGCTTTCCTGCGGCATTGGAGGAGTTAGGGCTTGGCTTGTTTGTGTTACCAACATGTAGCGGAGGGGCTAAAGATGCAATACTTTAATTATGGGTACCGACGGGAAACGAATGATTACGGCGTTGGCAAGACGCCGGGGTCACTGGCATGATAGACAGGCTCCTGAGGCGACTGAAGCGTCTGCATGGGGCGATTGGCTACAGAAGCGGCATCGAATGCAATTGACTTTCTTCTCATCCTGCTCTTTCGGACCATTACGTGCCCGTACGCCCTGAAGCTGACGACCGGGGAGACCGGGGACATGGATGATTTTGGCAGCGACGGCAAGGCTGCGTCTGACAGGCTACGCCCGACCCACGGCGGCCAGAGCGCACCTTCGCCACAACGTTTTTCTGAACAAGCGCGTGGAGGGAGATTTGGAGATGCGATCCTAGACGTGAGCCAAGGTCCGCGGGGGCGGACAGGGGCCACCTTCTGTCTGCGTACATGTGCAGATGTGATGCTGCATGCATGGTGCAGGTTGCCGTCTGTTTAAGCGCCCAGCATGCAAGCGGCCTGTTGTGAATGGCTAGCCTTGCGCTCCATAGCGGCACGGCAGCCCTCGCCACCCCTTGCGGTCTTTCAATAGTGATTAGACGCAGCAGCGTGCTCGGCCGGTTATATTGCCCTTCTTTGCCCGCAGCAGCTGAGCGGCGGGGCTCGCCGGCGTCTGGGACGAACGGGGTCAATGTCGTGCGTGCTGCATCAGACGCACCGAGACGCCAGAGACGGCCAGCCGTTAGCCGCCCGCGACGACGCCAGCGTCAAAGAGGACAGCGTTGCAGCGGGCCCATGTCTTATCGGCCCGCCTTGAGTTGAGCAAAAGCCGCTGGTGCCAACAGACAAATGTTCGCTTGGAGCTGATGGCCAGTCCCAAGCCGTCACGGCCCGAGCTCCTCGACACGACTGGCACAGGGGCGCTCAATGCTGCCTAACCCGTCGTTCCGGATCCGCGTGCGCCCCGCAGATGCAGCCCCCAAAGACCCCAAGAGCTCCGCCGTTTCATGGGAGCATCGCCCCAACGCTGCGTCGGCTGCATAAGGCATCTCCCGACAACAGTGACAGCGCAGCCCGTCTCACTGCCGTGCTAGAACACATGACCTGGGGACAATGCGTCCGTTGTGCGTGCTGCTCGTCCCATTGGCGGACCGTCGCTCCATTTTCCTGTAGGGCTGGCACACCCGGCACTGGCTTCGTCGAGTGAGACATGCTGTGCTACATCTCCGGCCGCCATGTTTCGCAGATCAAAACCCTCGTTGCGTCACGAGCTACAGCCGGCGCCCATGCTCGACCGCCATTATCCCCGCCCCGCCTTCTCATTGGGCCGTGGCGGCAGATCATTCCGCGCCGTTCGCATCTGTCCGTCCACCTCCTCGTCGCTTGTGTGCTGTCAGCTTCTTCATTTCGGAGTCGATGGTGCCAACTCCCGTGTCATGATACTGCTCCGTGCCTGCCTCGACCACACCCGTCAGCGCCGGCTACAGACTGGTAATCTCATGTCTCGGTCGAACCAAATATTCGCAACGTCCTCCTGCGATCCCCATGCCTGAACACGCCATGCATTAAGCCTTCATACTCTCAAGGCATATGATCTGTGGAGCTACTTCAACAGCCCTACCGTATCTTGCAGAGGTCGAGACAAAGTGGCTTCCTCTAATTAGTCAGATTCCTCCCGGGATTTTAGGTCGAATAAACTTCTGACCTGCACGTCTGCCCCCCGTCGCCTCGATCCAGTGGGAAGATTTGAAGGATGCCTGAAGCTCCCAGGCTTCGGCACACAATCATCTGCCTACTGTTGATCGACTCAAGCTTCGATTGTGCAGAAAGCTCGATGGCCCCACAATCTAACCCCGTGCGGGCCTGCTCCTCTCCGAACTAACACGCCGCTTCCTTCTCACACTCGAGCGCAGATGCGGACTCTTCAATTGATGTCACTAGGAAGCAAAACGTCCGACGATGGACTATTCCAACCCGTTCCTTGGAGAGCATCATCTTCATGGCCCAGGACTCCCGGAAACCCACGTGGAGACCCAGGAAACGGCCATGAGCGGCAGTTTCTCGCGCGAGACGCTGTGTGACGAAGCTTAACGATAGACGATCGCTTCGGCGCTTGTGCAAGGGTGCCAGGCGATGAAAGGCGTCAAGCGCCTAAATCCTGGAATGGTTAGCCGCGCGTTCTCGCGGGTGGCTTGCATGCTAGACGCTAGCCGATGCGCTTCTGGTTTAGCGCTCGTGTGTCGTCGAGCTCTAAACTAACGTCAGCGCTAGAACCCCGTGCGCTACCCTCCGCCTAACCTCGAGCTTGGATACCCATTCCGATGGCATAATGGCATCTCAGCATACCACCAGCTCCCTTCAGCCTGGGTCTGGCTCCTCCACCTGCCCGGATCAACGACGGTGGGCGGGGCCTTGAGAGCTACCTGTCGCGACGGAAAGTCTCGCAAGCTCGGACCACCAGCTCGAGAGGTGGCTGACGGCCTTTCGCCAAGTCTTCCTTGCATTATGGACACCGTTCTACCCACGTCTGACAAATCCAGACGTCAGCTGTGACTACCATCATCATGTTGCTTGTCTCTCCTGCTCGGCTGTTGCATCGCGCATACAATGCACATGCATCCCGGTAGTGTGACTGCCTTTATACTGTACTGTGGCTACGGCCGGAAAGAAGCCCTCCGCGCAACGAGCATGAAACTTTTAATGTTACTCCGAGTTATCAACGCTTGCTAATAGCTCACGGAAAGGAGAACGTGGCTCTCTGCCGGGCGTAACACCCAACCCGATGCGCATTGGCATTTACGCCCGGCGCCTAGCTCAGTACAAGAGAGGTCGCCCGTGGAAAATGCGCAGGCGACGCTGACTGTGTAGGACACGCCCTCTTTGAACTTTCAATTGTATGCTGAAAGAGTTTCCGCTTTATTTAGCACACGGATGGGTTCCGATGAGATTCAGTCGTCGAATGGCCCCGCTTTCGGGACCCAACAGCAGGAAGGTTTATCGATTGAGCTTCGAAATAGAGGCCTGCAGAGAAACAACGGCCTATATTTGCAATCCACATTTCAAGCCGCGACCCTGGACCCCGGACTTGAAACGAACACGAGATCCTGCATCTTTCCCTGCACGCTTGCACCAGTCGGTATCCCTGACCCCACAGACAATAGAGAGCCTCACCGTTTCGTTCCACGCTTGTCGAGTGAAGACCATCGGTGTTAGGGGATTAGATTTTCAACAAAGTCCGGGCTTTGAAATCACCCCGGAATGGTATCGCTTCTGCTGTGGGCCTTCCTAGAAGGTCGACTTATGGCTGGACTCATACCCAACATATAGGAACCATAGACTGAGACTCTCCAATAGTAACCTAGCCACGGCCGAACGTCTTGATCTTCGTTAGCACGTGTTGTGGACGACGCTACTGCAGCTGATCGAACAGCCAACTTCTACGACAATCGCCTCCGGATTGCTCAGCTCTCGGTTTCCGGGGGCCAAAAGCTAAGACTGAAGCCTGGCCTTACACCCGGACGCTCGCAACAAGTGACGACTTTGTCGAATTCGCCGTTCAAGTGGCGAGTGGCTTGATCTCCTATTCCCGAATATTTCCAAACATTAATCAGTCAGCTTGTTCATACTCACCATGTAAGCAAGACCTCGGACCCGACAATGACCAGACGCATACGCGAACAAGCGTACAACGTGTCTCGGACGACATAGCATATCGGTATCCCCATCTACACTACCTGTCGCATGATCCGCTAGGATACTAAATTATCCTTTAGTTTTCGACAGTCGCGTAAACATGGATTACCAATTACCCTATGGAAGCGAGAAGCACTCAGACGGTATCGCAAATGTGGGTCGTGCAGCATATCAGCCTTATTGGCCATCTGAAACGGTCATCTGCACGCTGGCATTTCCGCCGCCATGCGCACGGTAGATGCACTGTGTAACCGAGTTGTGGGTTGCTAGGTAGCATCTCGAAAGCATTACCGGACGGGACACCTCGGACAATAATCAAGGAATACGCTATGAGCCGTCAATTAGAGAAAGACATGGTGTTGCATCCTACGCATCGATTACTTGGTGATCAGTCGCTCAAATATAGCACCAACATGGGGATCGAGCATAGCTCGCCTCACCACCCTAAGATTGCTTGGGTGAAGGCCAGGTTGGATGCCTTGTGTAATTTCAATCTAACAGCCTACGAACGCGCTTCTTCTTCCCGCCATCGCGCTTAACAGTGCTAGGAGCAATAGCTTGTACGTGGTTGGTCGATTGAGCGAATCTGCGAAAGCATCCTCTTATCGCGCGGCGGGGCGCAGGGCTGCAGGATCAGCAAATAAGCTTCATGGCCCGTCTACCGCCTATGAGTTTCGAAGATGCGGGGCGCTCACGGTACGGATGCCCAGCCAGCGGCCTAAGCATTCTAGTAATGGTGGTAGCAGGAGTTGGTCTGCGCGAATACCAAGGATCGCGTGGTAGAAGCTTAACTAAGGAATTTAAGACATTGAGGGTGAATAGGGTAGGTGAAGGACGGGCAGGCGGGACGCTGCATCAGCCGCAGCAGCACGGTAGGCTTGCGATAGTCATATGGGTTGGATTTTCATCACGAGTTGATTCGCTTCATAGTTGCACTTGTGGTAGCCATGCCATATATTGACCAGCAGCAGGGTGATACCTTACACTACACACCGAAATGTGCGACGCATAACTATACAGTCGAATATCAGTGTGGCATCACACGCCAAAGCACTTCATACGTCTTTCCAATGAACCAATACAAAGTCCGCATCGCACACGGAAGCCCTTTAGGACTTTTCAAATCCGCCACGCAAAGCGCACAAGCGTCTTGAAACATGCTAGGTCCCTTTTATGCCACCCAAGCTCTAACGCGCATCGCAAACTAAGCGATGTTAGGATGCTTCGTACACATCCCATACAGCTCCTGTTACCGTGTCATACGTTCTTTGGAAAGACGTCCACTTAAACTTTGCAACTGCGCCGCATCTCCCGTCATCTCACCTTGCCATCTTGCTACAACAAGCTTCCCACATGCAAGAACTCAGGTCCGTACTCTGGTCCTGAATATGTACCCCACGTCCGACTGTTTGGTATGTGCCGCGCGCTTCTTGTTTCACCAACAGCTGTGCGCGCGGCTGCTGGAAGGCGTACCAATGCGGGACTCATTTCTAGAAGTGCTAATTATCTTTCACCGCTTAGCGAGCCGGCCTGTTAGCTTGCGCTGCTTGGCGGTCGAGTTGTAATCACCAGGAAAGTCGTGTTTGATATTTTTCACGTTGAGAGTGAGAAGAGTATGATATGCAAGTATGACACTGCTGCGCCTTTCCATTTTCTTCTAGAGACGTGAATATCTTGTCGTCTCAGCTCATACTTTTACGTTCCGGACCGTTCCTACAATAAATATACATTGTGAGCCATTAGTAATCATGACTTGGTCGAGCCCTCAAGCGTAAACCGTTCAAATATCCTTAGGCCTTGTTAACCATTGCACATATTTAACCCATGAGAGGGAAGGTTTATATGAAATCGCCATCACCGAAACCACTAAAAGGGTTGTGCGGTCGCCCACCGGGTCCACCCAACCCCCCTCCCCCTGGAAACCTAGGACCACCTTGGTTATCCCGCGGCGCACCTCCAGGTCCTACGGGGTCGTAACGCGAGCCCGGCGGTGCCATGGGATCATAGCCACCCTGTCCACTTTGACCCGCGAACAGCGGATCGTCAAATGTCGGGTGCATACCGCCACCCATTCCACCAGGTCGCGGCAGGCCACCGCCAAAGTGAGGACGAAGAGGGTCATTAGGACCGAGACCGGGCGGGTAGAGGTCATCATGGCCCAAACCTCCCGGCAGTCGACCGTCTCGCAGACCACCGCGCGGTGGTCGATTGATCTCGTACTCGTCTTCGAAGCCAGGTATAGGTTCAGGAAGCGGTCGCCCAGGTTGTCGTGGTTGAAATAGAGGGTCGTTGAAGGGATATGGATGAGCAGGTTCGGGCTCTTCCGGAGGCCGTCGCGGCTGTCCTTGGTCTCCTTGTCGCTGTGGATTTCGTGCACCGCTAGTACTGCGGTCGCTCTGTGTTCTCGTATCCTCATATCCTCCTTTGCTGAGTCCAGGCGCTAGTTTCTGGATAGTGGAGGTCTTGAAAAGCGAGCTCAGGTCGGTGAGGCGGCCTGCTGAAATGAAAACATCCTGTAATGTTTTCGCCAGATCTTCCTTGGATGTGTCCTCTGATACTGAGACGGGTAGCGAGCTCTCGGATATGTAGTCCTTCACAGCAACGTCGAAGTGGGTGGTTTTGTCGTCACCGACAGCGATTCCATTCACAACCGCCTTGCCACCGAGTCTGTTTACTTTTATGATGTATTCCATGGACGATTCCGAGTGTGCATAACGGAAAGCGTATGAGGTGTGCGCGTTCCATTCTATCGGGAGGGGCCGAGGGTCGTGCGCGTCTGCCTGCGCTTCTAGGTGGCGTCAGTGTCTGCAGCATAGCAGTCGAAAGTTATAGAAACTTACCTATCCGATCCTCATCACCAAGTCCGATGAGTCTGAACCCCATGGCGATCATGCCCGCATGCACCGCCAGCGCAACAGCTTCGTAAGGATTCTTGAGCTGGCTGCTCGCGGCTTTGGGCAAGCTAGACGCCATGAAGACGGAGAGCGAGCCCGCACTGAGCGGATTGCTCGCGGTGTCGGGTTGAACCATGTTTTCGTGTTCGTAGAGCGAGACTGCGTGTAATTATCTCGGCAGATGCGATGTAGAAAGTGTAAGTGAGTGTGTATCGAAGGTGGGGTGACGCGCTTAGGCAGAACTCAACAACGTCAGGCTGCAGCTGCGGGGTCGCACGTGACTTTCTTTCACTGCACTCAGGTGCTCAAGTGCTCTGCACCACATGGCTTCAACGTGACAAGGGCAACCAACTTACTGCACACTTCATACTATATCCGCAATGACTCGGGCAAATGTATCGTTCAGCTGAGACTCGTACTGTGCAGTACGTTTCCAATCCAACACAACTCTAGTTAGCGCACAATCCCACATCTCGACGCGTCGCGTCGCGTCACGTCTTCGCATTTCTCTTTCATCTCTCTCCAAGTCAGTCGCCACATCGACCATGCCGCCAAGTCGAACAGCAAGAAAAAATACGCCAGGTGAGACCGGGAACGCTCGTCTTTCCGCCTTTGGGTTCACGAAGGTCAGCAAGCAAGAAGCCGCCAGCAGCTCACCAACTGAGCCGGCGGCTGCTGCTCCAATCGCCGTACCATTATCACAACCACCACTGCAACCAAAACCGAAACTCCTAAAACCGGTTCGCTAGGGCTAATCAAGCGCTTACTTCAGAGATAGTCGCTATGATTGGGATGGAAAATATCACAAAGTAATCGGCCACACAACGACGAGCATCTGCTTCAGCTATGGATTCGAATTGACAGAGTAAGTTAAAGAGAAGATCACACTTACCTCGCCAACCCGACATCTGCTTGAGGTGCTGATGCATGGGCATGTGACCACATCGGCGACATTCTGAGCCTTGGCCCTCGCGTTACCAAAACCATCCAAATATTCGAATTCGAGTATTCGGATGTAAGCTACACTGCTCACAATAACAACAAAATCACCTCCGAAGCCGCAATCCATCTCGCAAAAGCATGTCCCAGTCTACGTGAAGTCCGTCTCCAAAACTGCGGTGCCGAGAATGATACTGTGCTTCTCGCCTTCCTCACAAATTGCCCAAAACTCCACACCCTTAAGATTACCGGTCGCTGCCGCATCACAAGCTCAGCCTTCGACCAGCTGGTAGCACGTCCAGAGCTAGCACCCAGATTAAAAGTAATCCAATTCACGTCAAACTCGAGTAGGGTGTTTATGAAGGGCATGAAGGCGTTGACGAGGGCACGAGTGAGGATGGAGATCACGCTACAGAGTCAGAGTCAGAGGAAGAAGTGGGGGGATTGGGAGTTGGAGACGTACTATACGACGTATAAGAAAGGACGAGAATTTGTTCGGCGCGAGAACTGGGAAGAAATAATAAACTGTTATTGGTAGGGATTGCGTGATAGGTGCTTCGCAGTGATAGGGAACCTAGCTTGCCGTTATTTCTTTGATGGTAAAAATGGGTTGTAAAAAATGTCAAATATCTTTTTGCCTGGTGGTCCTTTGAAGGACTCTGCGCGGCCGGTCGCGCACATGAACCCCTGCCCCCTTAGAAAACTTCGAATCCAGCAATAAACCCGAAGATCCTGCACGGACCCCATAGATACGTAGGGGCCGCAACACCTAAGACTGAGAACTCGAGTCAAGCTCGCGGTTTACGATGCCACTAGTTTGATAAGGATATACATATACATACGGACCATGCGAGAGAAAGACTCAATCCCTCACTCTCAACTTGGTTTCCCACAGATCTCTCATCATCTACAATCAAAGTACATGCAGACTACCTACCATAGGTAGCCAAAACCCGCCTTTCGCGTAGCAAAGAAAGAACAATCCCACAGTCAGGTATAGTACACGGTCCGCATACGGCCTCAAGAAGCTCGATAAGGACGAAACAGAAGTTCAAGAGGAGAGCGAAGCAGCACGCAAACTTTCCTTCTCCCCAGTACCGACACCGACACCGGAAAAGAGAAAGCTACCCAAAGCAGCAGCTAAAGGTGAGAAAGAGGCACAATACTATGCCGACGACGACTGGACCAACAATCACCACGATCTCATCGGAATGTCAACAAGGAAAATCTCCTTTGGAACTCGTTTCGTGCTGAATGGGTGTGCTCTCTCATCTCACGTTTAATACTACACATCATTACTTTCTCTTATCAAGTGCCCACATAAACCACTTCGTACCCCTCGGTTCCCGCATCACCAACAGCCTAACCGGCATAACCTTCCAATACAGCGATATAAGTGACGTCGCTCACAATGGCACCAAAGCCCTCACGGACACCACAACCGTTCGCCTTACATCCGCCGGCTCCAACCTTCAAAGGATTGAATTCAAAGCTACCCAATACTTCATCGCCTTCTCCCAATCCTGCTCCAAGGTGACTCACTTCGAAGTCACCCCTGCATTTAGGCGTTCTCTAGATCTCACCGGCATAGCTTTCGCCACCCTCCTTGAGCACCAGAGTGTGCATCTAAGCTGAAAACGCTGAGGGTTGCGCACAGTTCGAACACGAGTTTATGAAAGCTATGTGAAATTTGATAAGGAGAGGGGGTAATAGCAGGTGAACTTATCCAAGTCTCGGAGTCAGAGCATTGGGGCGACTGGAATCTAGGCAGTTCGCACAAAAAACGTACAGGAAGTGGCGGAAGGCACCCGATACTGGTAGGCGTAGAGATAGGGGGTACGGTTTCGTTGACGAGGACAAGGGGTATAATACTCATTGGATGAGGAGCGATATTAGTGAGGCATATCTCGCAAGCCATGGGCATTGTTAGCTAAGTGTCCCAGTTTGACAGGGATTTAAAGCTGGTTCCTCCGAAACAAAATATATACCGGTCCAGTAGCAAACCTGCTATGATGTACTAACCTTTGAAGATAATCAGCACGCGTGTTCCGATACAGACTAGATCCACGTAGACAAATAGAAAGAAGAAGTCATCAAGTCCAGAACAGCCCGTTGGAGAGCAACGCTATGAAGAGGTACAATGCCAAATGGATATTAGTTAGTACGAAATGATATAATTCAAGATAGGAACAAGCGGACTGTTCACGACAGGACCTCTCCACCCCTAACGCCAAAGTGCAATGCAAAGATATAGGCAAATGACAGCAAGTGAAAGACAGCGGGCCCATCGTATTTAGTCGGGAAGATCTTGAGAGCCACTAGCTGTGAGCTCATTAGGCTCCAAAAGTCTACTTAGTCAGCGGATGAGCTCTACTAGCATATAATCAGACCAACTTACGAATACTGCTTGAAGAGCGTACCCTCTCCACCTTTTTCAAGATCAATATTAAACACATAGTAGTTGCCTTCGCTAGTGACGACCATGACTTGGGGGCCATTGTTGCTCAAAGCCACTACAGTCCGTACCGGGCCCGTTGATGAGCCATTGGAGGAACGCGGAACCTTGACCCATGCAAAATCTCGCGAGGGCTCCCAAATCTGGGCCACTGTGCTTGGAAGATAGCCGCCGACAGTCGCAGCAAACGACTTACCCACATTTTGCGACGTCCGCCGGATCATACTCGCAAATGTCGGGTTCAGAGGTTTCCGTTCTGGACCTGAGCTCTCTGTCATGCTGTCCTCATATTCTTCGGGCACCTCCTCGCTAGCGCGGCTGCTGCTCCGGCCTCTAGATGACGGTGGTCTACCAGGTATTGATGATACGCTATTAGTCCGACCCGCATTCGGGGGACCTAGTCGGAAGATGTGGACCGTCTCGGTGGCTGAGGAAACGCAGAGTAGGGTAGAGGTTGAGTTGAATGACATGCTGTATATCCTCGCGGGAATGGAACCCCTCCGAAACTGATAGAGTTTTTCCCCATCGGGTATGCTGAAGACTCGTATTATGGTGCCCTTCTCAGAGGCAGTCGCAAGCAGCGTACCATCATTGTTCACGGCGATGCAAGAGAGCGGAGAATTGTGAGCCGTTACTATGTTCGCGGACTCCATCTTGTTCGCATCATATACGAAGACCTCGCCTGTGGTAGGAGCGACATGGCCGGATGTGGGCGGGGCGTGCGCCGGTGTTTGGAAGCTCTCGGGGCTGGATTGTTTCATGGGTACGGGATACGCTAGATAGTTGTTCTCGGACGATGCAGAAAGCGCACATATCGCTAGAAGCCATTAGTATTTGTCCGTTGCGCCCGCCAACCCGCGTACCATTTGGGTTCGGTGACGTCTGCACCGTCGCCAGTATCTGCATATTGCTGATGTCATATATATAGAGCTCCGACTCCAATACAACTACAAGCCGCTTGCGGTTGAGCCGTACCGCCAGAATCGCGGTGCGGAAGGTCATCTCGCATATTGTCGAGTGTCTTTTGGTATTGTGTATCCGTAGAACGCGGGGCGACAGCGTAAGGGCAACCAACGAGGTCGAGAAGAGCATCTCCAGGCTCGAGACATCTCCTTCGCGCGACTCCGAGTGCTTGCTGAAGGGATCCGTCGTGTAGACGCGGTAGCCTTTCGTCGTGCCTAAAGTAGACACTCAGTGTTTGCTCTCGGTCACTCCGAGTCCCTACTTACCGACGCCGAGCTGGCTGTGATCCTGGTTGAACGTGACGAAGTTCATAGACGTCATATTGGGCCGTCGTGGTGGAGAGAGTTGCGCGTCGGCGGCAGGGGACTGGTGTTGAAGCTTGGAGCTTGGGCCTCCAGTTCGCGGGGGTCAATCGAGCCGCGACTGGTGCGCGCCGAACGAAGAGTCAGAAGCCGGCAGCGGCGCGGGAGACATGTATAACTACAGAAGGATGGCGGGCGTGTGAAGTCGAACCGATGCGGAGAGAATACCTCACGGCGCCGCCTGGTGAACCGATAAACTGATGCCCATACCTTCGCCCCGCATGACGAGCGCCACTTCTACACCAACCACGTGTGGCTCGCCGCTCCACCATAAATCATTCGCCATCATGGCTCGTCGCAAACACAACATTGTGTCGATGGCAACGGAAATGCGTCCCAGGGGCGGCGGTCAGAAGACAAAGAGCAGTATGCGCTCTGTGCAAGCAAAGAGGGATGACTCTATCATGAACGTGAGCGTACCCAGAGTATATCGACATGGGTTGGAGCAACGCCATGGACTAAACAGGAATGCAGACGAACGACAGTAGCATCGTCTCAAAGAGATGTGTTTCCAAACTGTACTTCCCCGACGAGCCAGACTTCTACGAGCCGTTTGTTCCCAAGTTCACGCGGAGAAACCCTTTGATCAATCGAGGGTATTTCCTCCGCATGCATGCCATCGAGCAGGTCGTCCGGCAATTTCTCGAGGAAAATACAGGAAAACTAAAGGTCATCGTAAATCTGGGATGTGGATAGTGAGTAAGAACATCCAGAGCGGCCGTTGTATCAAGGCATGATATTCACCATTAGAAGCGACCCACTCCCTTTTCAGTTCTGGCACAGGCATGCCTCCGTATCGCAGAACGCTGTCTTTGTGGACGTGGACTATCCACAACTCATTGGAAGAAAGAGGGACCGCATGTTGACCAATGACCTCCTTCGAGATGCGCTACTCAGGACAAATCTGCGCTCCACGACGCCCCCCGTCTACGCTCGCAGTGACCAGTACATGGCGCTTGGTTGTGACCTCCGAGACCTTGCTACCCTGGAGAGAACACTGAAAGATGAATTCGACCTCGCAAGCGCCTCCATACTCTTCGTAGCCGAAGTCTCTGTAACCTACATGCCTGTACCGGATGCCGACGCGCTTATCCGATGGGCAAGCACTCTGCCCGATGGTGAGGGAACTGGCCGAGATTATGCATTCCCTGCTAACGTGCATACAGCTTGTTTCTGTTTGCTCGAGCAGTACCTCCCTCAGGGTTCAGACCACCCCTTTGCACAAACCATGCTGAGGCACTTTGACAAGCTGCAGACCCCTATACAGGCGGTTAAGCAATACCCCACCCTTGTCCAACAGTCCTCCCGGTTTGAGCATGCAGGATGGCCAACAATCAGGACTTCCCGTAATATGTGGGATCTGTGGTCGGATGATGCCTTTACTCCGCCTACGGTACGACGCCGGTTGGATGCGGTTGAACCGTTCGACGAATGGGAAGAATTCGCACTGTTCGCTGGTCATTATTTTCTGCTAGTGGCTTCTAACGCTGAGACAGAAAAGCCAGGTGGGTCGACAATAGTGGACAGGTCTCGGATGGATGCTTTGGAGACTGATACGATCGACACACGGCCCATGGTTCTGACCTATCATCCACCTCCACTAAATCCTTTGTGGAATCGGCGTCGTTTCGGTGCTCTATTTTCATTTGGTCGGGACACTGTTGTCTCCCACGGCGGCCAAGGTCCGCAGTGTAGACTGGCTAGCATCGATGTGCTGGGACGGGAAGTCTCAGACACTAAAATTCAGCCCTGCCTCGTGACGCCGCCGCAGCCACGCATGTGTCACACAGTCACACCTATCAACGGCCATGCCGCATTGTTGGTTGGTGGGCGTACCTCGCCAACCAACGCACTTGCAGATTGCTGGCTCGTTGAGCACGGAGCATGGCAGCAAGTCCACAATCTAAGCCCGGCTCGTTTCAGGCACAGCTCTGTCGGCTTGAAGATCCCGCACGATGACTCCAATATTGAAGGTGTTATGGTCTTCGGCGGCAAAACCAGCGATGGCACGGTCCTCGATGAATGGACGCTTTGGACACCGAGTCAGGGTTGGAAGACGATGCCCGTTGATGGTGCGCGCCCTTCCGCGCGCTTTGGCGCTGCAATGTCGACAATGGGTTCGGCTCAAAGTTGGGGTTTCCTCGTTGGTGGCATTGGCCCCAGCGGCACAGTTCTCGAGGACGTTTGGGAGTGGCACACCACAGCGGCACACCCCCAACTCAATTTTATTGACCGTACCAATGACATCCAGAATAATACGGCGAATCTGACGTTTGGAAGAATAGGCGCGAATCTTGTACCTTTCGGAGACTCTGTGCTGCTTATTGGGGGCGTTTCAAAGACGCAAATCCGCAGCCTGTCTGAAGACTTCCTCATCATTTCGAAACATGCTGATTCCGCGATCCGTATTGAACGCCCCGCCATCACATTGCCGAAGTCAACCTGGCCTCTGTTTGTGGGTATCGGTGCAACTGCAGTGTCACGAGATGAGATTGTCGTTGCAGGGGGCGGCGCCGTCTGCTTCTCCATGGGAAGCTTCTGGAATGAAGGCTATATGACGGTCGCTGCAAAAGCGACAGATGTGCAGATATGGACAGTTCCTGTGTCTCAAACCCAAGGACAAGCCAAAGCTCCAAGCCCGGCATTGCTCCCCAACCCCAACGGCATGCAACAGGCGAAGGTGAAGAGGTCCGCTGGGCCGAAACCCACTGCAATTTCCCGGGCTCAGCTTCAATCACCGGAAGGCTTCGCCGCCGTTCTCGCTGCTTCGAAGCCGACAATAATCGAAGGCCTAGACATTGGGCCCTGTCGCGAGCTGTGGACACTAGAGTACCTGAAGGAGAAGATTGGGGCTAATCGAGAAGTCATTATTCATGAATGCAATTCAGATCGTATGACGTTCAAAGACAAGAACTTTCAATACGTAAAGAAGCGTTTCGGAGAATTCATTGACGGTATACTCACAGGGTCGAAGAGCTACCTCCGTGCTGTGTCATCAAGCCAGCCAAACAGACACCCCACGAAACTGGAAGATGACTTTCCAGCCATTGCCTCAGATTATCGTCTCCCAGATGTTTTCAGCTTCATCAAAGACAATTTCCACAGCTCACCTCTCCGCATCTCCGGACCCGTCGCCCTCTGGCTCCACTACGACGTCCTAGCCAACATCCTTTGCCAAATCCAAGGCTCAAAGACCCTGCACCTCTTTCCACCCTCCGACGTCAAGTATCTCTCTTATCCACCCGGGGGCTCCAGTTCTAACATCGACGTGCTGACTTCCAAAGACCCTTCCCTCTGCCACACGCATCCACACGTCGCCTCTCTCAAACCCGGTGATATCCTCTTTATACCACCTATGTGGAGTCATACTGCGATACCGGAGGAAGGCACTAGCGTAGCGCTCAACGTCTTCTTTAAGAATTTGGAAAACGGATATGCGGCGGGGAGGGACGTATATGGTAACAGGGATTTACAGGCTTATGAGAACGGTAGGAGGGATGTTGAACGGATTTTGAAGGCATTCAAAAGTGTGCCTGATGATATGACAAAGTTCTACCTCGATAGGCTTGCAGCTGAGATACAGGAAAAGTCTGACGCGATCGGAAAGAAAGGATAGGCTCAACATTCGTTATTAGTGGTTCAAATCAACGCTTCTGCTACTCGAACGAATTCTATCCTCGATCCAGCCCCACTACTATCCATACCTATGAACGCATTTCCACTCTAACAATCGCACATCAGCATCCCCACCCATCTCCTCATCTACAACTCACTGTGCCTCTCACTGTTCTTCACGGGCTTGGTTGGTCCATGGAACACAAAACGATTATATGGGTCATAGACCACCCTCAACTTTCTCAAACCTCTCGATCTTATCCTCTCCGTATATTTCAACCTCACTCTCGCCGCCAGAAGCGTAGTTGACGTATGCTTGCGAACCACCGCTCTTCTCCGCCCCAGCATCCAATATCTTGCGAATCCCTTGTCCATACTGCCACGCCAGTTTATCCAGCGCAGAGTTAGACTGCCCACTCTCGACAGCTACGGATGGATAGAATAAGGCTGGGGAGATGAGAAGCCGGGCGTCGCGCCTTGCAAAGGCCGAATCATGGGCGAGAAACTCGCGCGCTGTGTGCGTAGAGAATTGCTCCACCCGAAAGAAACTCCCACTAAACTCAGCCCCCGATTTGTGAGCTTGGCGAATTCCCCAATGGCGGCCAACAAGTGCGTCCATGTTGTAGGCTTTGACGTCGACGGGAAAATGGGTAACGCCTGCACCAGGAAGCAGTTTCACACCATGCCGTCTTCGTTGACCTGCAGCCACCGTGCAATATCGAGACACGTCCGTGTCTCCTTACCCACCTCCAACGGCTTCA
Source organism: Darksidea phi (assembly GCA_030770425.1). Classification (NCBI taxonomy): domain Eukaryota; kingdom Fungi; phylum Ascomycota; class Dothideomycetes; order Pleosporales; family Lentitheciaceae; genus Darksidea; species Darksidea phi. The sequence continues at coordinate 168,269 of JASJFT010000035.1, read as the reverse complement.
AATTATGATATGGCTGCGTCAATTTCGTCGCGAGAGGCGAGGCCAATGACCCGTTCCACACTACATGGTGCAGGATAATTGGCTCCTTGGAGATCTGTGGATTCGTCATAACGAGACTATGCTGCATCATACCCTCAGGCTGCGTATCCAACTGGCTCTCTGCAACACCATAGACCTTCACTATATTCTCCGGCGTTGCGGGGAAAGCGAGAGCTTGGTAGGACCATGTTTTTCCACCGGGGTGGCCGTTGATGTCGTAGATTTTGTACTTTACGGAAGTTACAATGCCAAGGTGATGACTCGCCCAGAGAAAGTCCTTGGTTTTCGCTTGGGTTGGCTGTGAGGGCGGTCCTGTTTGCTAGGATGGTGCGCGCACTGAGGACTTGATCCGAAAGCAGGCCATGGAAACCTTGAAGGATGCCATGGGCGCCATCGAGGACTACGGCTGTATGGCCGGTGCATTCGCATGCACCGGTCACTATGCGGTTGTTAGTAGGTTTGCCGAAGGGGTATATGACGGGTCGCTGAGGTAGAGATGCGCATGAGTGATGGTATGTTGTAAACACTAATCGCCCTACAACTCCTGTTGTTCTAATCACCCACTCGCAAGTTGGCTTCACATGAGTGCATAGATAATCAATAACCTCCTTGGACTTCACACCGTCACCGAGTGTCTCCGAGTTCCCGTCTGCCGCGATAGTGGATAGTGATGCTCTCTAGTCCTCGCATGTTAATTTGAATGCCCTTCCTCACTTTTAGAGAGAAGACATAGCGTCATGATCACCGGATTTAGCAAAAAAAAATAAAGGGGGGGGGGGGGGGGGGGGGGGGGGGTGGGTTTTTGTACCA
>JASJFT010000035.1:82659-167410 GCA_030770425.1 Darksidea phi | reverse complement strand
CCCCCCCCCCCCCCCCCCCCCCCCCCCCCCCCCCCCCCCCCCCCCCCCCCGCCCCCGGGGGGGTGGATGTTCTTCGCATTCACATATCGGATCGAGGATGGCGTTAGTGCGGGATAGAATGAGAGGGGAGTTGAGATGAGGATGGGTTGAGAAGACAAATTTTTCAGATACAGGCACGAGTAAAATATTAAAATAAAAGAGGTGGAATCAGCGAGATATTGCAATGAAGGAACGAAAGTGCAGACATACCGTCTCCTGCACGTCCTCCTTCGTCTTCACATCAATCACAGCGGCCACCCCTGGCATCTTCCAACGCTGTCATCTCGCTGTCCTCTACTCAAACTCTTTCTCCCCCTTCAAGACAATACTCGCCCCCTCACCCAGCCCTTCACCCAACTCTTTCACGATGCCCGTTTCAACATCTCTCACATCTCATAACCCCCACCACTAGCCTCGCGCACCCAATGCCCACCAAATATCGGATCGCCCGTCTCACAGTCATCTTGAAACGAATGGTAAAGTGAAGGCCGGTATATTCACAATGGTTAACACGGAGTAAAATGGTGATCGCCACACTTAAAATACATATAAGAGTCGTTTAGTGCGGTCAAGCGCACCAAGCAACAGAGCTAGTTTACTACACTGGACTGGTCCGTAACGCTGGGCCTTCCGGCAAGCGATATTTCGATATTTTGCCTGGAAAGTTGACGAATCCAGTACATTGCTGGCGGGAGCTAAATCCGTGTTCGTCTAGTGCGAGGCCGACAAAGGGATTAATGCGCACTTTCCCATAGTGCCTATTAAGGAGGTATTCAAGACTCTAAAGCAGTATGGAGAAACAGAGTTGCACTTTGTTCTCGTCGGAGGGATTTGCAAGCAACCATCACTGGCTTCGCTGGCAACCATGCTGGCAACCATGTTAGCTCTAATCCCCCTAGCGGTTTTATGTTCACAGAGCTAAGTAGTTTTAACGAGAGCTTTCGCCTCTCATTGCCCAATGTATATACCGTATAAAGCCATTCCGAGTTACAAGTCGGCGCAGCTGCTGCCCTAAGAACTAATACAGGTCATGAAGGAAGAACTAGCAGAAAGAAGTTGTCCCAGCTCATGTCGACATCCAGTCCGCCCGTCAACCCTCCCAGTTCCAGTTGATATGGACATGCAAAAGGCAGAAGTAACCTCGGACCCAGATTTTCGGTACAGAAGCGCACACGCGAAAATTGTCATCGCAAAGAACAAGAAAGGACAAAGACGAGAAGAACGGATATCCCATGAGTTTTGGATCCCCAAGGGTAGCCGCCTTCCTAACGCGATTCGAACGAAGCCAGATCCAGACCCAGACCCAAACGCCGTAGACAACCGTGCCTGTGTTGTCTCAAGATGTGTGTATCATGGCTAACAGATCTGGTTGCCACGGTGGTTACATAACCCAGTCATATCGTCGTAAATCATACTTTCTGTAATATGGCATTTAGAATGGGAGATGATTAAAGTTCATCTAGAGTAGGGCTTGTTCATAAGCGCAATCTCGCGTGCAACAGTGGCCCACTCGAGCTCACGGCGAAGAGGTTCGTTGCGTCGCTGACGCTGGTACTCTTCCCACTTTAGAAGTTCATACCTGATCGTGTCAGCACGCGTTACAGAAACAAAACTATGAGGACTCACGTGAATCGAAGATGAGGTTGGATGATGACATTTAGTCGTCTTGCGCGGACAAAGCAATAGGCGCGAGGGAAAGAGAGGCCCAGTTCTTGCATGACTTCGGCAATACAAATCGTCGCTGATCGAGAAACGCCGACCCGACAGTGTACGAGGGTAGCCCCTCCATCTCGCTTTCCTGCTTCTACTCCTCGTTAGTACTAATCTCGGATGGGATCTAAAAACTTACCGATAAAAGCAAGACATCGCTGAAACTCTCCCCAAAGAGGATCAACTCCATTATCCTGAACGCGATCAACCATCATTAGATTCTCCGCGGGCCAAGCGAGTTGCTGCTTCAAGTCTGCTGACCAAGTGATCATCTCTCCAACGCTTAGGATTCGTGTGATTCCCAACTCGCGAAGCAGCTCGGGGTTATTTGCATGACCAAGATTACCGAGGTACATATACGGCAGGATCCTGCTAGGTAGGCTTCCGTCAATCCGGGACAGCCATTGGGGCTCAGAGAGATGAAAAATGCTACCGCTGAAGCGCGGCGATTCTTGAAGTATACGAACTTGGATCTGGGTAAGAAGAGCGACATCGGTGGGGTATGCAAAGAAGTTGCGCCCCTTGTCTCGATGCAGCTGTACCCAGGCATCATGGGCTGGCAAGCCCTCGGCGTACATAAAGTATGCCAGGCCAAGCAGCGATGTCTCGGTATATCCATCTGTGCAATGAATCAAAATCTTGCGAGGATTCGCGATGTCATTCAACTCAACAGTTTCGTCTTCTACCTTCTTCTTCCGCCGAATCCGCTTGACTTCTTGCGGGTTAGCCAATTCGTAGATCCATTTGCACATGTCCATGAGTCCGTCCACTTCGGCGTGCGACCATGAAGGCGGCATGATGCTTCCGGACGAGGGAAACTCGATATGGAAAGGACCCTTGCGACTGGAGTTTTCCAAAATGTTGCGAGACCTGCGCAGCGAGATCGGATCCGGCACATGCGCGATATCGCTTGCCTCAACGAGGACATCAAAGGCTTGTTCGCTCATGCATCCTGAGTCTAATGTCGGATCTGGAGTGGGTCCAAGGTAGACGTTGGAACTGATCTCCGATGCCTTCGACATGGCACACATCTCGTATCTCTCCCAGTAGACTATTGGAAGTTCAGTGAGGAGTTAAGCACCCTGTGCTGGTTGACTTACAAAAATCGACGACATTGCCTGTCAAGGCCCCTGTCGAGTCGATTGCGACGAGACTGGGATAATGCTCCTGGACATGACTAAACGGATCTGTGAATGTCAGGTCCTGGTTGCTGTAAGTGTACCTGACCGACACTCACCAGATAGCATAAAAGTATTAAAGAAGCATCGTGGAAAGCCATTCCTAGCTTCAAATTGCCTTTGCGCCTTGGAGAACCGCCGGGCAAGAGTGATGGTCTCGCTCGGGCTGGTCTTCTCGTCACCATACACTATAATGTCTGACACCATGGCCAGCTTGCAAGCCTGGATCTGAAAATTACGAACAGAGAAGCCATCCTTGGGGTCACATTCAATGAAAGTGTCGCCCTCTGAAGTGGGTGATAGAAGCTCCTCTGGGGCGATGGCACCTTTCAATTTGGATTTGGACAAATCGCCACCGGTCTTGACGAGTGTGATGCTACGGATGCACTTGGGAACTCTCCGAACACTCTTCCGACGATTTGTGAAGAAGGCCAATTGGATCTGGTTCTCTGCATGGAGGCCATGCAACCACGGAAAGACTTGCTCGGGATTCGGCAGCGGCTGGGTTGCCAGGTGCTCCAAGGCCTGCGCCGTCCTCTGCGCGCTGATGGTGAATAGAGGCGGGTCGTCTGAGTACTCGCTGCAATACTTGGTTGGCGGGTAGGTAATAGAGGATATCTCGACGACGTTGTCCTTGTTCGGCGGCGAGGCGGGAGGAGTCTCGAGCCCACGGTAGGGCACCGGCCCGGGCGAGCACGCTGGGAGGTGCTTGTTCGGTACGGCTGCGGGCGTGCCCCGGGAGGACGTGTTCAGCGTCAGGTGCGGCGGAGGTGTGGATGAACGGCCAGGCATGGCGGGCGCTCTTGCGACGACGGCGGCCATGGTTGCAGATAGTGGCTAGTTGCGTGGGAGTGCAGTTGAAGGCGCGCAGCGTGGGCGGATGCAGTGCGCGTAGAAAGAAGGTTGTCGGCTGGGCAGACGGCCCACAATGAAGGCAGGTCCAACGGCGCTTGGTCAAGTGCGGGGTGTGAGGGTCTCACGGAACGGTGGAGTGATGGCGAGGGCTGCTGTGTCGACTCGCGCCACTGATGAGGATACGGGACGAGAGCGAGAGCATCAATTGCTACGACACCAGGTCAATGCCGGCGTTTCCTCCGCATAGGCTTGTTTCGACGCCGGGAAGGGGCCACCCAGGACCGAGTCCTGCGTGCAGGCGACGAACTCAAAGGGCGACGACGGGTGCGACGGCCACGCCCACGCAGAACATGGTGGTGAATCGGGGTGCGGTGAAGGGGAGGGCGAATTGGCGTGGGCGCTGGAGAGGAGCGCGAAGGGAGTGAGGGCGTAAAGGCGGGTGATACTGCGTACAGAGGGCGGGCGGCGGAATGGCGTGGAGGCAGTGGAGTGGAGGCAATGGAGTGGAGTGGAGGGCAGTGGACGCTTCGAAGACCCCCGCCCGCCTGTGGCTATCGGCCAACGCGCTAGCACCGTGAGCGAACAGGACGGCGTCGAGGAGCTCTTCCGGTTCGCGGGCATGCAAGCCCGTCTGCAGGCTGTCCAGACGGCGCACGGCGGTTGGACGGGCTGCCCATGCTCACAACCGTCGCCGCTCCTCGCTGTTATCGCCCATCCTTGTCGACAATTGCCATATTGCGCCCATGCAGCGACACAGGCGAGTGGGTCTGCCCCCCTCTCCCCCGCAGTGCCAGCCTCCACCACCACCAAGAACGAACAAAGCCGGCAGACGGGTGCGCATCCAGCCAGCATCATGCAGCCGAGAGGGGAACGGATGCCTCGCTAGCCTACCCCACACGGCGCACCATCCATGGGCCTTTCGCCACTCTTCTCCTCCCGCGCCCCAAACAACCGGCGAGCCATCGAGATCCACAGCCCCCCCCCCCCCGGTCCAGCTCAACCGTTGCGAGGCCCCCCCTCGAAGAAAACATGGTGTCACCGCCAGCCACCCCCTTGCTTCTCTCGCATTTTCCTGTGTATCCGTCGGCTGTGGTGAACAATGCAATTGACCCGGATACCGAAGGGCCTTCGGTGCTCTTTCGTCATGGAAGATGTAGGTGCGGTTGAAACCGAGTGATCATTGTAGTGGATGCAGTTTATTTCGTACAGCGACCTTGTGTACGAAGTGAGCCATCCAACCAAAAGTAAAGTGACGCCGACACTGTCCTTTCCCGAAACTCCAGACCGAAGCATGGACTACCACCCTAGTGTCGCTTGCGCGTGTGCAAATGCGCCCTGATGCCAAGTCTTCAGCGATCCCGATAGCGACGTCCGCAAGGCCCTACCGTGGCGGCTCAGGCCTGCAGCTCTGTATCCCCGCGCGCATTCAGCAACTCGTCCACATGCGATCTCTGCACCGCCAGCTTGTCCTTGCCTTCCTGCTCCGTCACCAACACCGCCAGGACTTCGATGGGTGGTTCCAGGCCGAGCCGATGCGCGCGCTGCCAGCGTTTCAATCGTGCGATACCGACGCAGGGCTAGCTTTGAATCAGTACAATTTCGAAAGGCAAAAGCGCGCCGCAAGGTGTCAAACGGCGCAGCCCCCAGTCTAAGTCAGTAGCCCGACTCCCCTTCGCATGAGTTTTGCGTCTTTTGCGGCCCCATATGCAGGAGCACCAGATGGAAATGGAGCTCAGGAGTGAACTTACCCCGTATTGCCCACTCATGTCGAACTTCCTCAAAATCTTCTCCTCTAAGCTGATGCCTTCCTGATGCGCCCTCGGTGCCCCGCTCTCGCTGATCTCCTTCTTCCAGTACGCCTCGAGCCTCTTCTTTGTGATCCGTCTGGCTTCGTCCTCCTCGGGCGTACTCTGCGTCTGCTGCTGCACCTGCTCCGTTTGTTGGACTATCGCCGCTTCCGCAGTAGTGGGCTCGTCCACATCCTTTACCCGCACATCCGCAGACGCTGGCTTCTCATCCTTTTTCGCCGACTCGGCGAGGAGGTTCTTCTTCGCATTCGATGCCCTTGTGCCGGGCTTGATGACTTTGTTCGATGCGCCGTGGAATGCGAGCGTCGATTGTTGCGACTTGCCCGCTGGGCCTGCGCTGCGACGTTTTGGCGGCATTGTAGAATATGTAGGTAATGCTGTAGGCAGAGGTGTAGTTGCGTGAAGCAAAATGATTGGAGTGGCTGAGATCGCCGTTGTGGAGCGGATCTGAGGAGGTGACCTCATGGCAAGGGGTTTGGGTCTTGGCACGCTCGTATCTCGCCAGCCATGGTTGGCACGGAGACACGCGCTACTCGCGTTAACATGTGACCAGTCTTTCACTCTCACTTCATGCTAGTTGAGACCAGAGACTAGCTGAGTCGATTGGCGGTTACTATTTGCTCCAAGATTATCTGTATATACTAGCTTTGTTTAACATCTCTTTCCAACTCACCAACCATCTTCCTTTCCCTAACACCAGCAAAATGACCTCAACAACACCTCCCGAGATTGCCTCGAAAGTAGAAGCCTATATCCCCCGCTTCCAACTCACTCGCCTTCTAAATCAGGACCAAGCCGGCCGCCGTATCTCCCTCCTCGGCACCATCGATTCCAAACCCGCGCTTCTTATCGCCGAACGCGCCGCCTTTGCTACAGACCACGCGCATCTCGCTTCGTTCCCTACTTCCCTTGCTAGGGTAAAGAACCTTGGCGCTAACGACATCTACTCCTGGTTTCTCGCAAATTCGGGCGCAAACGGAGATGGCGACCTGGAAGTACCGCCAGATTTCAAACTAAACCTGATTTACCCCTGCACCGAGAAGCTTATCAAAAAGTACTCTGCCCAAGGAGTCCGCATGGTGACCGAAACGCCCGAAACCTACTCTAGCTACGTCAAACCATGGATCCAGCGCCAACGTGAGAAAGGAGCACTAAACTGGATCTTCAATATCATTGAAGGACGTACCGAGCAAGAAGATGTCATTTACCGGGAGACGGGCGAAGAAGGATTCCTGCTACTGCCGGATCTGAATTGGGATCGAAAGACGCTATCAAGTTTACATCTCCTCGGCTTAGTAGAGCGACGAGACATCTGGAGCGTACGAGATCTGAAGAAAAGCGAAGTGCAATGGCTCAAACACATGCGCGAGAAGTTTCTCGATGCCACCGTCAAGCTGTACCCAGACATTGAGAAAGATCAACTCAAGCTTTATATACACTGTAAGCCACCTAACCTACCCTTGGTTCGACTGTTACCAATCCTCTACGCAGACCAGCCAACCTATCACCACTTCCACATCCACATCGTGCACGTGTCCCTCGAATCTGGCGCCACGCAAGCTGTCGGCAAAGCGCTCAGCCTTGAGAATATCATCTCGCAACTGGAGACAATGCGAGGGAGTTCTGAAGCAGGTATGCAAGATGTGGATTTAACGTATGGACTAGGTGAGGCGAGTGAGCTCTGGGAGAAGGTATTTAGCGTGTTGAAAGGGGGTAATGTGCCCGATGTGACCGGATGGTAAGATATAGGAAGTCATGATGAAGACAACATCATATATGATTAGAGATTAGTCGAGAGCTGGCCAGCCTCAAATGCAATGACAATGACAGAACAACCAACAACGCCAGGCCATGCCCGAAATGGAACTACCGGCTGTCAAAGCGATGAACAAGCCTGCACCTCCAGCGTCGGCGACTCACGCCCCTCTGTCCCATCGTCGCCACCATTCATTTCATCACCGGTTCCCTGTCCTCCAACCCCAACCTCACTCTTCACGCTCGGACGACCGAGCTCCGGTCTCCGAGTAGCCCCGTCATCAACTCCGCCCACCTCGTCGCCCGGACTCTCGAAAACATCTAAAACCGTATTACTCCTACTCCTTTCTCTCACGCTTTTCTTCCCCCCAACCCTGCGATCCTCCATCTCCATCTCTAACCTCGATCTCGCCATCGCAGCCTGCACCTTTGCCTGATCAGAACTTCCACTCGTTCTCACGCTCCGACCGACCCTTACAACACTGCTAATCCAGCTAGGGTCCTGTACAGCGTACGGCGTCTCGGGGTTTGCTTCGGTAGTTGTACGCTGCTGTAGCGTCTCTGAAGGCCGCATCTGTCCTCCAAAGAGTGAACCGTTAGCGCTGGTCGGAAACGTGCGCCAGCAGATGAAGGAGCCAAGGAAGGTGCCGTCGGAGGAGGGAATGTGGCGCCACGGGCTTTCGCGAAGCGAGAAGATGAGGCAGTCAACGGCGCCCATGAGTGTGATGCAGATTGTGCTGAGAAGAGAGAGCCAGTACAGTGGGTGCGCAGCCCACGCATCCTTGTAATTCATGCAGTGACTAACAAAGGGTATAAGCCACATCACAATATAGACGACGGGGTATATGAACATGAGTCGCAGTTGACGGTGGATACGAGCCCTGCGATGTGTTAATTGGCGGCCGACATGTGCGGTTGGGCAACGGCTCAGTGGCGAGGCGTTACCGTCAGAGTCGTCGCCGCTTGGGTGCCGAGAGCGTGCTCTCTCAAGTTTTGCTTCGCTCCGTGTATGGATCGGAGATATACTGAAGACACTACTGTGATCGGCATTGAAAGCAGTGCTGGGGGCTGGGTACGATGGACCATTGTCGTTCACACCCTCTGGTATTGGTTCCAGCGATGTTACGGCAGACCCTCGTCTTAAAGCGCTAGCCATAGAAACAACGGAAGGATTTCTATGGTGGGCATGCATGTGCTGCTCGCCCATCCCGGGTATCGCTTCTAGCGCTTCCTCCATCTCCACTGATGACGACATCGTGGTGGTTGTCAAAATGGAGAGTTGATTTTTCTCAGTCATGGTCGAAAGCAAGCGGAATTCGAAGCCAACATGGGCGTAGATTGCGATTGCTAGGCCGAGGATAACAATGGCGATCGTGTAGCGAGGGATCCAAGCCAATGCGAGGCGGTACCAAAAGGGCCGTAGGGGAAGCGTGCAGAATGCACCCACAGACATGTAGCCCCAGTGCGGGTTGATAAAAGCGAGTGCTGCCATAGTGCCAGGAATTACGATCGCCCCAACATAAACGAAGTATCGGTACGGGTACAGTCCGTCCGAGCGAAGCTGACTAGAGGGACGGAAGACTTGAAGAGCGTTGTGGAGAGCAATGACAAGGACAGCGTAGTCTGTGATTCGGTTAAGGTTGGGGGCTTTCTGAAAGGCGTATCGAGACTGACCACTTGTCTCAGTACCATATAGCACAAAAAATCCACCACTCTGACAGAACGCCGACTCTGTCCGCACAGTTCCTCTAGCGATGGACGAAACAGCGTATAGGAACAAGAAAGCTGCTTTCACTAAATCGCCAAATATGAGCAGCATAATCAGTCTACAAGTAGTAACGTTGATCAGTTCTTTAGCTACTATCCTTGAAAGGGGGACGTACCTGTGGCGAAAATGCTTCTGCATCCGAGCGAACCAGTAAAAGGCAATAAAAGAGGACATCATAGATACCGATGCACAGGTCGCCCCAGCGACCCTTATGTTGAATGTTTTCTGAATAGTGTAGAGCTTCGTCGATGTTTCGTTGTTGTGAGTAGAGACATTAGGTACCGGTGAAGAAGTCACTCTTGAGTAAAGCGAGCTAATGACTAGGAGCAAGAGAGAAATATATGAGCTGCTGGAAGAGACCAAGATATATAATGGATGGCGGCGTTGCGGGCTGCGCTTTCGAGAAGTTGACATGCTGATCTCCTCGGGCTAGCATATGCGAACAGCTCTTGGATGGTCCCTCGGATTGGACGGTGGGCATTGGAATGTTATATGGGATAACAATGATAGGGATCGTGTGAAAACTGATATTGGGTGTGGTTGCTACATTGGGTGATGGCGTGCAGGGCGATGCGTGTCTCGGTTGAAAATGGTGGAATGCTGGCCCCTGATGATCAGCGTCGATGTTCCAGTGCAGCTATCGTGGGCGATGCTGCTGAAAACAGGTTAAACATAAAGGAATGGCATACTGATTAGGGTTACCCAACCACCCGGTAACGACTCTCGGTGCGACGCGCTCAGGTTTTCTTCCCACGAGGTATCTCACAAACGGAGGTTCAGAGTGACAGTTCGAAGAGCATGTCATATTTATGATGATGTTCATTGACGTACACCGTTAGTAGGTCGTCTAAACGCGAATGACGGTCGTCCCTTAGTAACTCATGACCCTCGCTTGTCTATCTTTCCATCTTGGTTGGATTATTGACCTGACACCTCTCCGCTTTCAACGCAAATACCTTCACCTTAGCCGCACCGTTGGTACGAGCAGCTTGAGACAAGATTACGACTTTGCCGCGCGGTAAACAGACGCATGCGCGGATCCTCGCGGATTCCGACCTGGTCGCGCCAGGCTCATCCATTCGTGGGAAGAGCTTCCGCGGGAGAGATGATGGTAGATTGACGACCTCAACTCAGTGATTCAGCGAGCACGATCAGGGAGAAACGTAGGTCACCGCCGCCGGCTTCTGCCTCACGTTTGAGGAAGCTCCGCACGCCTAGGTCGAGAGCCTTTTCACTGAGCACATCCTCATCAGCTGAGAGCTGACCACGGTCAAGGGGTCCTTTGCGCCTGCCGTCCATCTCCCATAGATGGTTCGTCTGCGACTTAACAAAGCATACATAGTGTAGATCGATGTTGTCGTCAGCGGATGGGGCGCTAGTATCGCCTCCAGCAGCAGCGCTTTGGTGCGCGCTCTCGAGCGCCTGTGACTCGTACAGCAAGTCTGCGCGCTCAGCAGGTTTGAGTGGAATGGCATCGCTAAGCAGCTTAGACAGGCTCGAGTCGGATTCTGCGCGGGATTAGTGTGCCGGCACAAGATGCAAGCGCGTAGGTGACGCCACTGACCAATGTGAGTACGTGCCGTGCCGTTTGACACGCCATGAAGTAGACCGATTAGGCCGCAAGCGTTGCCAATGGTCTGCTTGTACCAGATCACCTCCTCGTCCGGGCCGTAGCCTTCATACTCGGGGCGGTCTTTGTCCTCCTGAACGCGGAACTTTTCGTATGTCTCACTCACCGGGAAGATGAGGAGTAGCGCATAGGCCGGGCGTGGGACAAAGGAGAGCAATTCGGGGTCGTCGATACTAAAGACATCGTGAAACTCGAGCTTCTTGGAGAGTCCTAGGTTGTGTACGAGCGAGGACATGACCTCGGGGTTGTTCTCTGGGCCACGTTAGCGGGGCAGTGGGACCGAGGGAGTGACGTACCGAGAGGAACAAACCTCTTCCGCGTGGGCGGGACATCTGGAGACTGCTCTTCAGCCATTTTGCGGAGCTGATGATACTGTAGTTGGGGGGTGGCATGGTGGGGGAGGAGTTGCGGCGCTTATACGCGACGCGGGGCACGCAGGCAGCAAACAACCTCCTCCATGACGTACCCACGGATTCGCAGTGGAAGACACGTAAAAGAGACCTAAATTTGATGGAACACAAACAGCAATCAATCAGCTTGGGACATGCTTTAGAAGCCAACCACATTCGACCATCCAATGGCCTGTGCTTGTTGAGTGGCTGCTGCTGTTGTGTGGCGCGCTGCCTCTTGTGTGGCGCTGCCTCTGCCCCTCAATGAACTTCGACCGGCATTGAGTCACGTTGGCCATGCATATCCGCCGAGCCTCTGCTGCGCTGCCTGCCCTTCGCAGTAGAATTCTTCAATTGCATCGTCCCTCACTCTCCCGCTCTACAAGAGTCCCTGCACCACCAGCACGACACCAGAGTGCCGCATCAGCACCAAACAGCGCCCTCGCAACTTTTTTTACCGCGCCACAGCCGCTGCTCGTTGACTTCTTCCGGCCATTACTGCCCACAATGGCGAGCTCGACCCTCGACGAGAGCTTGAGTACCTTCCTCAAGACGCACGCGCCGAACAACGCGTCCTCCGAGGCCGATGCCGTCAAAGCTTCCCAGGCCCTCTTCCCCTCCACCTCCTACACCAACGCCGAAAAAGCCGAGATCAGCCAGTGGCTTGCGTCCGCGTCTCACTTGGCCTCCTCCAGCGAAGACGCTGCAAAGTCCTCCGAGAGGCTATCCTCGTTGAACACGCACCTCTCCAGCCGGACCACCGTCCTCGGCGCCAAACCCTCCGTCGCTGACATCGCCCTATACCAGAAGCTAGCACCTGTAGTGTCAAAATGGAGTGTGGAGGAGAGGACAGGGGAGCAGGGATACCACCACATTGTTCGACACGTCGACTTCGTGCAGAATTCACCTGTCTTTGGCTTGAAGCTGGACGACAAGGTCGGCGTGGACCTAGACAGCATTGTGTTCAAAATCAGGCCGGTGGATGCAAAGGCAGAGAAGGAGCGCAAAAAGAAGGAGAAGGAAGCCGCGGCCGCTACTGCTGCTGCGTCAGGCACTGCCACTCAGACCACACTCCCCGGTGGGCAGGCCGGTGACGGCAAGAAGAGCAAGAAGGAGAAGGTCAAGGACCAGGCGCAGGCAGCGGGGGTTACTGTGGCCTCAACGGTAGCTGGCAAGGCTGGTCCGCCTGAGGGCGCTCCTACGAAGAAGAAAGAAAAGAAAGAAAAGCAACCAAAGCCTCAGAAAGCGTATGTATGTCTCTTGAAGTGCTACCTGCATGCTAACACCAGCTCAGAGCACCTGTCGAGAAGCCCCTGTCACCTAGTCTCATCGACCTCAGAGTTGGCCACATTCTCAAAGCAGAGAGGCACCCCAACGCCGATTCGCTCTATGTTAGCACTATTGCTATGGGCGATGCGCTAGGCACAGACAACACTTCCGAATATGAGGGCCAGGTTGTGCGCACAGTATGTTCAGGACTCAATGGTCTGATCCCGCTCGAGGAGATGCAAAACCGCAAGATCGTCACCGTATGCAATCTCAAGCCAGTCACCATGCGTGGCATTAAGTCCTGCGCCATGGTCCTAGCCGCGTCTCCCCGAGTAACCGAGGGAGAGGATAGCCACAAGGGTCCTGTAGAGCTCGTCAACCCGCCAGCAGATTCAAAAGCGGGTGACAGGGTCTTTTTCGAGGGATGGGATGGCGAGCCTGAGGCAGTGCTGAATCCCAAGAAGAAGGTCTGGGAAACGATTCAGCCTGGATTCACGACAACAGACTCCTTGGAAGTTGGATTCGACGTGGAGAGTGTGCCACAGTTGTCGGGGGAGGGAGCGGAGAAGAAGACGGGTATTGCGAAGCTGAAGACCGCGACGGGTCTTTGTACGGTGACCACGCTTAAGGGAGCCACGGTGCGGTAAGCATGTGCCATGTTAGCAGTTCAAACGGTCTTGAGTATGCTATGGAAGACGGCTCTACAGCGAATTCCAGCCCCTGATTTAGGGTGTCAATTAGATACACGTCATACTGTCTACGGTAGAAGAGTTGACGCGACACGCTACCCTATATTCCAGCATGTCGGCATGGTCAAGGCTCAAGCTAGACTCGATCGAAAAGAAGGCAGGACTTGAATGTTCGAGCTATTGCAACTTTGTGGCAGATTCCGCACGCACGTGTTGGATGAATGCTTTAAGTTGTGAAAAAAGGAAGCCCTGATTTTGTTTCACGCATATGGACGTAGCTTTCTACATGCCCACGCTTCTGCCTCATACACATCTTCATATATCCTTCCTAAGCATCGTTATCACAGCACCCAGCTACGGCTTTTTCAACGCCTCGACGAATTCTTTGGGCGGATCTTGTTCGTAACCCTCCTTGTTGTTCTCTGTCCACTTCCACAAATCCGCACAAGCATCCTCAAGTGTTAACTCCGTCTTCCAGCCCAACTCTTCGTTTGCTAAGCTGGGGTTTGCTGTCAGATCCAGCACGTCACCTTGGCGGCGCTCGACGACTTGGTAGGGTAGGTCGCGGCCAACGACTTTGCTGAATGCTTTGACCATTTCGAAGACGGTGCTACCGCGACCGCTGCCGAGGTTCCATGCTTTGACGCCTGGTTGGTGCGAGCGCAGGTAGTTTAGGGCGACGAGGTGGCCCCTTGCGAGGTCTAGGACATGGATGTAGTCGCGGATTGCGGTGCCGTCTCTGGAGGGGTAGTCTGAGGCTAGATTAGATACGTCATGTATGTGAGAGAGGCTAGAGCCTTACCGTCACCGAAGACGAGGAGCTTATCTCGCTTGCCGATGGCTACTTGAGCGAGGAGAGGGAGAAGATTATACGGCACACCCAGCGGGTTCTCGCCCATAATCCCACTCGGATGCGCACCGGAAGGATTAAAGTAGCGCAGTAATGCAGCATTCCACCTCTCACCGCCAGCCTCACCTCTCTTCTTTGCATTGTTGCGCTGAGCCTCGATAAGATCCGTGATCATGCCTTCAACGGTTGACTTGGTGCGGCCATACGTGTTGGTGGGGCCAATAGGACAGTGTTCTGGGATGGGAATCATGTTGGGGAAGCGAGTTGCGTCGCCGTAGACGGTGGCGGACGACGAGAAGACGATGTTGGTTACATTGTGCTTGGTCATTGATTTGAGCAGGCAGATGCTACCACCGACGTTGACACGGTAGTATTCCAGTGGGATTTCACCAGATTCACCAACGGCCTGACATAGCTCTCAATACGCGGGTCCCGCGACTTTGGGTGGCAAAGGAAACCTTACCTTGAGCGCGGCGAAGTGGATCACATTGTCGATGTCGGGGTGATCGTCGAAAACTTTGTCAAGTGCAGCCTCGTCGGTGATGTCGGCCTGATAGAATTCGGGCCGCTTGCCGCAGATGAGCTCGATGCGGTTGATGACTTCCTTGGAAGAGTTGTAGAGGCTGTCGACAATGACGACCTTGTAGTCGGCCTCTAGCAGCGCGAGAGCTGTGAAAGAGCCAATGTAGCCCGTACCACTACTCGAGGTCAATGTATTGCAAAGCCTTGGAGGGGCAGGAGGATGGTTTACCCTGCGACGAGGACTGAACCAACAACCATCTTGAATCAGTGCGTATAGGCGAGCAAAGAAGCGAGTGAGGATTACGAAGTTGAAATGCGACGATGCTTTAAGACTGCTTGCAATTGAGGTGTTGCTGCGTGGTTCACAGTGGCATAAAAGTGGCCACGGCGTGATGGTGCAACCGCAGTGCGGGGAGCGGTGAGGCGGGTAGGAAGCTGTTTCGGGAACTAGCGCCTTCAGCTCTTGGGTGCTTGGACTTGCCGAACGCATATGTTGTGTTAATATGAGGTTAAGTTTGTTGTAATACTCTGGGGCTCACGTTTGTTGTAATATACTGGGTTTCAAGTTGCGCGGAAGCTGATCTGAGCACACTCACTCGTCTCTTGATGGTACTCTGGGAGCGCATCCAACCTTCTCCGGGGACGGCATCCAAGACACGGTTGCACTGCTAGCTAAACAGCCGCCTCTGGAGGGAGGTGCTAAGATGGAGAGGTTGAGAGAGCTGAAGGATGCGTCAATTCGGATCCAGTTCCGTATTTCTTGGGCTGATATATGTCTTGAGAATGCGTTGGTTAGCGATCGACGACGATGATACTACCACAGTAGGTAGGCATGGATATCCCTGCTCAAAAAGGCCCGCAAATGCTTCAGCTGCGTCCGCTGCACCAACACGTCCGCCAACACCGGGTCCGAGAGAACGGCACTGAACGGGTCTGCCGGCGTCGATGTCTGGATGAGGTGTCGGCGCGCTCGATTTCTGCCAGCTTCCGCCGCCCTCGCTTAGATGCCTACAAGAGGCCGGCTCCAAAAACGCCTCCCGGGACGCGACCAGGTGTTTCACCACCCGACCTGCTTTCACCATCTCTGTCATCACGCGTTGGCGGCGCCAGACCCTGCGGCGGGAAAATGCGCCTGGATCGGAACAGATATCGAAGGCTCGCTCTAGCTTCCATAGCCCCGCGCCTAGCAGCTCCGGCCGCTTGGTCTTCGACGCGTTAACCCCCAGGGTCTTGTTTACCAACCTGCAGCATCCCGCGCGCAGCAGCCGCCGTCGCACCGAGGGCGCGCCTGAAGAGGAGGACTTTAGGGCCAGCTTTTGGCACCGAAGACATCAAGCCGCGTAAGAGCTAGTATTGCGAGGTGGAAGTGGTACGTTATCTCTGGTCTTCATCGACCCCGGTCCATCGTGAAGGCCTCACGTTCACCTTCATGTGTCTCCACTTTTCCGCGCTCACTTCTGTTCCCTCCTTTCATTGCGCCCGCCTTTCCTCTAGGCTTGCAGCTTATTATTGTCTATTGTGTTTGAAGTTCAGGCTGCCCCGCAAACGTTCCCTAGACACAATTCTCATCGTCGCAGCTACTCTTCTTTCTTACACCGACTTCTTACGCTGGCAGACCTCTTGTTACCTGCCTCTTACACTCTGTAGAAAGCACACTCCCATACGCAAAGCTCAACCGCGGCCTGTACTTCGCAACACGAATCGCCTGGAGAACTATACGTTAAGCACGACCCACGACGATGTCACAAGCCGCGAGCACTGGGCCTACGCGTCGTTCAGCTCGTCTGTCTTCCGTCGCTCGCTCAACTGGGTCTCAATCTATTGCGACCGCAACCCCAGGAGCCTCTGCTACCCCCGGCCGCCGTAGAGGCCCCTTGGCCAAGGTCAAGGCGCGACAATCTACTGCCTACGGCGCCAGCGGCCGCCTCGGAGCCGCCGAAGAACTGACTGTTCCA
The DNA here is from genome assembly GCA_030770425.1 of Darksidea phi. NCBI lineage: Eukaryota > Fungi > Ascomycota > Dothideomycetes > Pleosporales > Lentitheciaceae > Darksidea > Darksidea phi. The sequence goes on along the minus strand of JASJFT010000035.1, from coordinate 150,993 downwards.
GTCACTGGTTTCGCCCAAGCATTCCAATCACAGCGTGTCACTGCCGTTTCCCGTGCCGACGAACCTTTCATGAGCGGCGCCCTCAATGGCGGATCTGGCCAGCATTCACCCACCCCGGACGGTGAGACTGCTACTCCATCACTCCCCGGTTACGAGAGTGAGGAGCCTCCTAGCGAGGACGAGCAAGAAGAAGACTCCGGTGCGAACACCTCAAAGTCGTTCGGTATGCTGCGCGAAGCCGGCATGCTACGCGCCCTTACTCCACTTGGTTATCCACCGCGCACTGACAGCTCTGCTAAAGCAGCTCCTACCTTCCGGCCCACCCTGAATCAGCAAGAAGGCGCACGGGTTCAGCAAGCTACCGCTGGCCCTCCTGTTGGTATAACCCCGCGAGGGCTATCAGGATCACCCATACAGAGGCCGATTGACGACAATCACACCAAACGCAACGACTGGCAGCGGTACTTGCTGCTGGGGGCCCTCGCGATCTTGTCGATTCTAGGCCTCTACATGCTTTCAGGCGGCCCGACCGTCAAGTCTCAGCTTGCTTCTGGCTTGACCAACATTGCCGAGTGGATCTCCCCTTCAGGGTCCGACTCGGACCAAGCCTACCTGCGGGCCCTCATTCGTAAACAGGGATTAGGCCTCAAAGAACTTCAGGATGCCGTTTACAGTCTACGAAAAGAACTGCCCACTGAATTTGCAGCTACTCCTAACCAAGACGGGACGTGGACTATGAACGACGACTTCTGGAGAGCCCTAGTCAGCAAGCTCCAAACGGATGGTCCCAGTCCTGATTGGGACGAGTTCTTGCAGAAGAATGAGGCGAGGGTACAGGAACTGTTTGAGCAAGGTCTCAACTGGCAAGAGTCGAAAGGAACTATAATTCTCCGAGATGAGCTTTTCGCTGCTTTGGACGCTAGCTGGAGCAATCTTTCCGCAGATGTCGACAAGAAAGTTGCTGGGTTGGCACAGTCTCTCATTCAGGAGGCTAGCAACGTTGCCGCCAAGGAAGCTAAGAAGGTGTCTATCGAGGAGGGTCGTCTGCATTCTCTCGCCCTGACCAGTCTACTCACGAATATCGAGCTTCGCTTAAGGAAGGTTAACTACTTCTCCTCCGGGCTTGGAGCAAGAATCGACTCGAGCATAACATCTGCAACTTTTGTCGATAATCCTGCTATGCTGGCCAGGTTAGGTCGAAGGCTCATGCTAATGCCTGAACGTCGTCCACCGTCTGCCGCTTTGGAGTCATGGGAGGAGCCTGGCGATTGCTGGTGCTCTGCGCCTGACGACACGAAGAAGGGCAAAACTCAACTCGGCATTCAGCTCAGCACACCAATTTACCCTACGCAAGTCACCGTCGAGCATATTCCTAAAGCAATGATCCCCCAGGAGAACATAAGCAATGCGCCACGGGACCTAGAGATCTGGGTTGAATCCGATAAACCAGCTACTCCGCGCTTCGGGCTCGGTGGCAGCCACTGTGAGGCGGGACCTCCCGGCTGGGTCTGCCTCGGTAAAGTCCACTACGATATCCACGGCTCAAACCACATCCAGACCTTCCTCCTCGACGCCGAGAGCCAGACACCGGTTGACCATGTCATGCTTCGCGTCACCAATAACTGGGGCTCAGACCACACTTGCATTTATCGAGTTCGGCTTCACGGAAAAGACCACCTCCCTAGCCACGAGTATAGACTCCATGACTAGGAGACTGAGGACCATCTTGTAAGGGCTATGACGCAAAGTGCATTGAAGGCGTTTACCATTGGTTTTCTGCATACTCTTTGATTTTCCTTCCCTACCTTGTTTCATTGGGGCGTTGGTCTGGTAGGTGTTCGTTGTATACCCCCTTATATGCTGCATATGGTGTAATTTGCTGGTCGAAGCGAGTGAGCACAATCCAGCCTGGGTGCTTCCGAGCAGCGCATTGCGGTCTTGTTTGTACGAAGAATCATTTTGATAGATCACGAAAACCTTCAATCTCACAATGGCATCTGGGCAATGTCATCAAGTGCAGCACTGCAACAGTGAAGAAAGTGAGACACGGGTTCACAACCATTCATCTCGAAAATCGTAATACATCTCTCTCATAGTTTCCAGTCCTTGTACGACCACTTCTCCGTAACCGTGACCTTCTTCTTTTTCCCGTATGGGATAGCTTTACGCGTTTCGATTTTTCCACGGATCATCATGCTCCGGAAGCGGTCCTTGAGGAGATTGCCTTCTGGTTTGAGGCGGCGAAGGGAGTCTTGCAGTTCGTCTGGGAGCACGACTTCTAGGTTTGCTTCGGGAACACTGCGACTCCATTAGTAAATGTATTGTGAGTGGTGTAGTAGAGGTAGAGTGCAACGTACGGATGCTTGCCAAAGCGCTTCTTGCGCAGGACCTCGTTCCCGTCATCATCGGAGGATGAGTCGTCTTGCGGGATAGGGACCATCTCGCACAACTCAGCCTGCGCTTTCTCCTTTTCCGCGACGGACTTCGTAAGTTCCTTGATTCGCTGCAATTGCTGCTCCTTCGCCTTCACCCGCCTCTCGTGTTTCGCCTGCCCCTCCGCCGCTTTCCGCCGCTTAATCTTATTTCGCTGCGCTGGCGTTTTCCGCTCTGGCCTCTTACTCTTCACTCCTTCCTCCTCGTTGCCGCTGAATCCTTCCCACTCACTCTCCCAGGCGCTCCCGTTGCCATCCGTATCTGACTCAGTGGCCGCTAATATACGCTCAAGTCGCTCGCCCTCTTCTTTTGCTTCCTGCAGGCGCTTCTTCTCCGCTTCGACAGCTTTGTCGCCTTCGCGTTTGACAAGGTCTTGCCAATCGTTGAACTGGGGATTGTAACTCTTTCCTCCTGCGGGTTTGCGGACCGCAGGAATTGCTTTGCCGGATTTGAGGAGAGAAATGGGTGCTTGTTTTAGTGTGTGAGGCTCCACCTTGTTCCTCTTCTTCTCCAAGAACGAGAATTCGGGTTCGTCTTTGACATCTTGCACCGCCCACGGGTCATGGTCTGCCACGTTTCCCGTCTCAACGACATCTTTTTGGACCTGATCGCCTCCATATGCAATTTGCCTCAACCGGTCGTACTCTTTGTTCGAGATTCGCGCCTTCTTTCGCTTCTTCTCTTCTGCAAAGTCCGATAGACGTTTTTTAGAGGATACGGCGGGAACGGCGGAGCGCTGAGCTAGAATCTCATCGGCTTTTAGCGGTTTGTGGCGTTTGTTGTAGGCCTTTTGGATGTCGGCGGATCCAGTGGTGTCAACCGCGAAGAGTTCGTCCGAGGCCTTTTCTGCGATAATGCCACTGCACAGTCTCAGTAAATGAACGAAGTCAATGATGTGGGGGTTGAAATTACCCTTGAATAATCTGGTCCCGCACTTCCTCCAGTCCAGTTGAAATCTGCGTAACATCGACATTTTTGCGCCACGCCTTCTTGCCCTTCCTGCTAGGCTGTTTGTACTGCGCCGGCGCCGCTTCTAGAGTGGCCATGTTGTGTTGTGTTGTCGTCAATCTTGAATTGTCAAAATTAGAGGTAAATTCAAAAATGAATCGGAGATTGGCCAGTGCACTCAGCCACTCTTATGTCAGCACACCCTGGCCCGCGAATGGGCTGTCGGGCAAGCCGATCCAGGCTTCTCCGAAAGAGCATAGCAACTGCTTGTTCTCCTATTCACTCCTCCGCACCACGACACGCGACACGATAAGACGCGTCTTCCACGCCTCCCCGATCATTCTATCGCTTTACCTCTCCTTACCTCAAGTGTTCTCCGGTTATTCTAATTACAGACAATGGCGCAGAACGGCTATTCGAATCCGTTGAAGAAGTTCAAGTGAGTTTGCGGCGTGGTGGGAAATTGTGGGAGTAGCGCTGATGGCATGTAGACTTGTGTTCTTGGGGGAGCAGAGTGGTATGTGCATGCCGAAGAGGTAGGAAGACTGTAGGAAGGCCGAATGCTGATCTGGCTGCGATAGTGGGAAAGACGTCTTTGATTACACGGTTCATGTACGATTCGTTCGACAACACATACCAAGCCACTATTGGCATAGACTTTCTGTCGAAGGTGCGCCTCACAAAACCCTACTTCCTGGGACCTCCTGAAGCTGAAAACCGCACCAGACAATGTACCTTGAAGACCGAACCGTGCGCCTGCAGCTCTGGGACACTGCCGGTCAAGAACGTTTCCGCTCCCTCATTCCCTCGTATATTCGCGATTCCTCGGTAGCCGTCGTTGTTTACGACATCACGAATAAGAAGACGTTTGAGAATACGCGCAAATGGGTCGACGATGTGCGGGGCGAGCGCGGAAACGACGTCATCATTGTGCTGGTGGGGAACAAGACCGATCTGAATGATAAGAGAGAGGTTACGAGCCAGCAGGGCGAGGAGGAGGCGAAGAAGAACAACCTCATGTTTATTGAGACAAGTGCAAAGGTGGGGCACAACGTGAAGACACTGTTCAAGAGGATCGCGCAGGCATTGCCGGGAATGGAAGGCGAGGGACAGCAAGGACAGAGCCAGAGTACGTGCAGTATTCGGATAGGAAGGGTGTGGAGTGGACTGACATTCGCGTGTAGTGATCGACGTCAACATCAACCCAGGCCAACCGCAGGAACCAAACTCCTGCTCATGTTAGAACTCGCTCGACCCACAGGCAATCGTTGCCTTCTTTCGCTTAGACTTAATTGTACTTACCTGGGTTTCTTGTGGGGTCGACATTGTGAGCAAGGCGTTTGGGCATGAAGCATGCTATGCAGGGCATCCGGCAGAATTGTGAGCTGGAATTTTTAGTATACCAAGCATGCCTCGAGCGTACCAAAGAACACTCTTGAAGGCATGCACGATCGTAGATCATACCAAGATGGTGCTTCAAATCAGAGACGAAAAGATATATTCGGTCGGAGATCCATCTATGCCTCCTGTAGACACCACATCATGCCAACCCATAACGCCGACGGTGACCTTGCCTGACCCAGTTCAACTAATGCTTTTACATGTACAAGAATATTACAGTGAGGTGTGACCGTGCGTGAAGAGGGTTTTATGGTACTGGATCCAAGCCACCAATGAAGGGGTATGTGTCGCCAATTTATTCAAGATCTCCAGCGGACCCGGCTTCGGATGCTGTCTTGCTGCCGCCGACCGGGATGCTGGTATCGACCGCGATCATCTCGGCGAGGATGTCCAGAACGGGCTGGAGTTTGTTAGCGGGATACCATTCGAGTTGGTCGACCAAACACACCTTTGGCACAGTCTTGTCGTATATATTGATCAACTCTCTAGGGTTCGGGTAGACTTTCAATGCGCGGTAGAAGCAGAGGGCCGCCTCTATCGAATCCGCACCTGTATGTTGTTAGCACGCAGTCACCATGGTTGACCGTCGCATGAGCGCCACGAACCCGACTGGCACATGCCCTCACCCTGGGCGACCTCTTGCATAAAGTATGCCTCCACCTCTTCGGGATCCTTGGGGAAGCCCTCCTCATTCGCACGCGCCACGGCATCCCGGATCGCCTTCTTCTGTTCCTTGCCCTGGGCTTCAGCCTCCTCCTTCGCGGCGCGCGCCTGTTTCCTCGAGTCGCGCTTCAGCGCCTTGCGGAAATCCGGGTCGGTGCGCCTCCGATGGTCGAAGTAGACGGCATACGCGAGCACGCCGGTAACGATGGTGCCCACGCCAATGGCGGCGATGGTCGACGGCTTGAGCGATGACGACATTGTGGGAGGAGCGCCGAATGTGCGTGATACAAGTTGCAGTGACCTTGGACGACGACAGAAGGAAAGAAGTTGAAATGAGAATGGAAATGGAGAGAAGGGATGGTGTTGACGCCATGGTCGAACTTTTTTGGGCCAGGGAAGGAGCGGCATTGAGAAGGTGGCCCGAGCTCCAGCCTAAGCACCGCCCGTGGCCTCTCCCCACAACCGCAGCACGGCCACCACGCCGTCGGTACGTAGACACCGGGAGCTTCTGTCTTGCAGGCAACATGTCGGACGACCGTGGCAAGGGCATATCGCTGCGCAAGAAGCGCACCGACAAGCGGCCCAAAGGCGGCGCCCCGACAATCAGCGCTCCACGCCAGATCAGTGCGCCTATGCCCACCGGACTCGCCGCTGCGACACTGTCGAGCTCCGGACGGCCTTCCAATGAATCCAGCCGGTCGGGGAAGAGGCTGGATGTGCCGCGGGAGAGGCCGCAGCGGACAGACAAGACGGCCGACCTGGTAAAGAGGAGGTACTCGCAGAGGATTACGCAGCTTCCGAGCGACTTTGGCAATGGCGCGCCTATGCCGGATATGCCCCAGATCCCCTCTCAGTTTAGAGAAGCTCCGCCAAGTAGGGACGAACGCCCGCCGGGGAGTTCGGATGGTCGAGGCATCAAGGTTGAAAAGCGGGCGCTAGAAGACCCCAGCCTGAGGCCGGACCAGTGTGAGTCTCCTTAGAATCATTCGATGGTTTTGGGCTAACAGTATGTCGAGACGTCAGCCAAGTGCTGGCAGACGCATCCGAAGAAGACATCCGCCGCTACCAAGAGACGCTCCGTAAACTGAAGAACCGTACCTCAACCGAACTTCAGACCAATGTTTACCAGAACCGCACCCAATTCATCAAAATCAGTAAAGAGGCAGAAAAGCTCAAAGGCGAGATGCGCACGCTGAGGCAGCTCATGTCGGAGTTGACGACAACACTAAGCCAAACTACCTCCGCCGCAAATGCCAATGGAGACGCAATAACTGCTCGGAAGGCGGCGAACAGAAGTTCGGTAGCCAATCTAGAGGCACTATGGAACACGCAACTGCACCAGCTGTGGAAGCGGATCGAAGGCTCGCAAAAATACTTACCGGCTATTCCTGGTCGACATGTACAATGGGAGTCTAAGAAGTGGTACGAACTGAATGCTGCAACATGGAAAGCACGGCGGAGAGTGCATCTCATACTGCTGAATGATCATTTACTGGTAGCCTCGGAGAAAAAGCAGCACCGTGACATTCCGCAGGGACCGCGGGACAGAAAGATGGCAACAGAATGGATCGCGCAGCGATGCTGGCCACTCCAGGATGTGCAGTTGGCGGATCTGTCGCCAAAGTCTAAACCTGGCGGAGGCGAAGGCAAATCGAGCGCAGCAAACGCGATCAATCTACGGGTTGGAAGCGAGTCATTCACTTACGCCGTATATCCTGGTGAAGATGCCGACAAGGCACAGTTACTTTCTACGTATCGCAAAGCGGTTGAGGATTTACGCAAGAGTCAGGAGGTGGAGACTGAAGAGCGCGGCCGAGCGCAGGACTCGTACAATTACTTCGCCACACGGGATCCAAACATCTTGAAGAAGACAGACCTGATGGAGAGCTTATCAGATAACGTCATCAACAATCGAGCCAGCATGTTTGTGGATATTGACGGCAAGCAGCAGAGCATTCGATCAGTCGAGAGCCAGCTCGATGAACTGGATATCGACATTGCCTTGCAGCACTTCGAGAGTGCGGTAAAGAAAGTGGAAAGGCTAAGGGCACTGGCTAAGAACATCAGAAGCAACGCCATGGCGCAAGGCATCGTTACGTTCAAAGTAAATGAGCGCGCGACGAAACTAGCCAATGTGCTTATAAAACAGCTTGTAGAGAATAACAATTGGATATCATCGGTCAAACAACACGTCACCTGGATAGTTCGCCTAGGTTTCGAAGACCGCGCTCGCGAAGCTTACCTCGAAGCTCGTGGCAACCTCATCCGATCCCGATCACGGTATGTTGCTCTATCTCGCTATAGCCGCAAGCTTCCTAACCTTAGATATTAGACAATGCGTCTTCGAAGGCAGCCTCCCGGATTACGTCTTCCAGATCTCCTATATCTACTTCGTCATCATCAAAAACACTATCGACATCTATCAACAGTGTTTTCCCCAGGTCCTCATGTCCGCGTGCGTTAAATGGGCCAAACAGCACGTGGATGCGTTTAACGTGTTGTTGATCAGGCAGCTGAGTAGCGTAGAGGAAGGAGGAGGAGTGTGGGAAGAGTGTATGGCCCAGGCGAGGCAACATGCTAGCATGTTGAGGGAGGTGGGGTTGGATTTTGAGGGCTTAGTAGGGAAGAAGCCGGAGGAGGAAAGGGAGTTAATTGGGTTGGGTGTCAGCTAGTGAAGTCTGTCCATTATGAGTTAGGTATCTTGTATATAGCGTTGATTTGGAGTATAGGTATGGGCGTTTAGGCGCGTTCTTATATTTGGTGGCGATCGACCTAGCAAACAATTATCATTTTGATGCCTCAATGACCCTTATACTTCCACCACAGTTTTTAAGAACATAGAAGGCAATTAAAGCTCGTCGCGGATTTTGAAATCGACGCGGCAGCTCCTTGACGTGTCAAGCGCTGAAGTCTATCAGGGCCTAGCTTTTCCAAGGGTCAATTGGAAAAGAATATATTAGCTCACGACGTCTGCCTGCCTACGCACATACGTAATCACTCTTCCTAACTTCACTTCGATAATCTGCTCACACTCACCACGACTCTCTCACCTTCCTCGTTTGCGTTGCCTCTAACCTCAATGCTAAGAAACGAGCTGTCGTCGCGAGAGAACAGCGCCACCTTCACCTTAAGTTGGGCAACTGGGGTATCATATATCTAACTCGCTGGTACCTGGCCAACTCTCGATAACTACTTGACATCGCCTTCAGCCAGACTTTGATTCCAGATAGCCACCTAACGACCATTCCAAAATGCCAACTGCAGAGGAGAACGTTCAGTATTTGTACTTGGTGTTGACGTCCGGTGGGGCGCCGAATGTGAGTTTTTGCAGCGTTGAATTGCGTAGTGAGGGCTCTCAAGCTCACTGAAAACGGAGCGCTAACGACAAACAGATCGACATGGCCGCCGTCAGCAAGACCCTCAGCCTCTCCACAGGCGCTGTCTCCAAGCGCTGGTCCAGGCTCAAACAGGCGATGGAGGGCGGCAAGTATCCGGGTCCATCGGCGTACGAGTTCCTTTGGCTGTGTGTCAAGCATAGTGTGAGAGAGAAGGTTAGTATCCCGTTTCGGCGCCATAATAGGCCCACTTCCTACGGCTGACGAAAGGGTATTGAGCGCTGAGGGTAGTCAGAATGAGGGAAACGGTGGCTAACGTACATAATCAGGCACTCGATTGGCACGATATTGCGGAGAAGTGTGGCACAACGGCTGGTGCGGCCAGCAAACGCTACTCCCGCATGAAGCAAGCCTTCGAGAGGGGCGACGCCGCGCCTATCACTCTGTCCAAGCCCAAGAACTCCTCCAACACAAACCCTTCTTCCCCGAAAGGCACTACTCCGACTCCCAAGCGTAAACGCGCTGCAGCCACGACACTCAAGAAGAAGGTTGTTGGTGGACAAGAGAGGTTCAAACCACATGACGAGGAAGACGACGCCGATGAGTACCTAGATAAGAAACCGAAGCGTGTGCGGGGCGGTGCTGGAGACAACGCCGCAAAACCACGTGCTACGTCGAAGCCGAAGGGCAAGCAGCCTGCCGTCAAGGAAGAGTCTAATCCCTCCGCTGGCTTCCTCACTCCCAGCGATAACAGCATTGGCTACACCGATGGCGACCACCTCCCCACACCAAACCTCTCCGGCTCCGGAAACCCCACTGAAGCCACTACACTCATCAAGACGGACCCAGACGCTCCTCACACCCACTCCGATCGCATGCAAGACCCGCTCGACGGCGCTCCTGTAAATGATGATCAAGAGCACTTCTATGACGCCAACGAAATCTTAGGCGAAGAAGAGACTTTCACGCAAGAGAGTGAGTTGCAAACTTCCGAATGCAAACTTTGCGAATGTCGTGGTAACTGGGTTTCAGACGTCTTGGCTAATCAAGTTGGTAATTTAGGACTTCAGGAGTGGCTTGAAGAGACGGAGATTTAGAGCTTGGCGGTGGATATGGATTAAAGCGTTAAAGAGAGCAGTAGTGGCAGAAATTCCCATTTCACGTATTGCGATACTACCCCATGCTGGACACCGCTGGTCAGATATTTCTTCTGATTGAGCTGGCAAAGCAAGACTCTTGGACGGCGATCTTTGGGCAAGTTTTTGAAATGGGAGTGCTGTCTTTCTGGAATTCGGGTAGAGACTTGGACACAACGCTTCGATGCGTGTCAGTGGGCCGATGTCTTTGATACTTTCGATGGCGGATCCGTATGTTTGGTCCCCTTAAGCCCAAAATATAGAAACAGTCACCACATCTCTTTCTTTTGCTTCGCCAACTAACCAGAACGCCGACGCTATGCTTCGGATATGCATTGCCATCCCCACAATGATGGCTTTTGGGGTCGAAAAGATCAGAAGTGAGCAGCTATCCTGAACTCTTCAACTTGACATCTCCACATCTTGCTGCTTCCTCTTCGTGCCCTCCTTCGCCGTTATAGTAGCCCGGCCCCCGAATTTCTTCCCCACAGCTTCCAACAGTACATCTTTAAGCACACCAACACTGCCTACTGCCGCATGCGTAGCGCCTTCGATTAGCCCATCTGGATCAGGGCCCACATCGCCCTTCATCCAAATCTCCGTAATCTCATCCCGGCTTGCCAGATACCCCACTGCGCACGCTGCAACGATCTCTGGATGCTCCGCTGGACACGGATCTAATAACCTGGTCCTCTGTTCTTCGTCATCCCTCGCAGACTGACCCGGCACTATCGCCGCGACCCCCCCAGAAACCATATCCACGACATCAATTCCCGCATCCACAATGGCCGCACTGGCAACTGTTATGCACCCGGCCAGCACATTCAGCAATCCCCAACCTCCCCCGTTTGCCCCACTTGCATTTTCATGCCCAACATCACCCCACCACCCATCCTCATCTCCCTCCAGTACGGTAACCACCACTTCAACTCCGCTCTTCGGCCACCGCTCCCCGATTATAACTCCTCGAAGGGCGGTCTCGAGATGCACGCCTAAATCGCGTTCGGTAGCGTCACGGATGTAGCCTCGACGATGGCGGGTTGCGAAGGGAGCGAATTTCACGGTCGTGGTGAGGACGAGAGACGGGGAGAAAGGCGCAGAGCGGGGGAGGGGTTTAGGACCTTGGATGCTGGCGGTGATCTTTAAGCTTGAGATGGGTGCTATTAACGTGGAGTTGGAGTTTGAGTTTGGTGTGGAGGTGCTGGGTATCTCGAGATATGCGGAGCCGCTGGCGGAGGGGACGATGCCGGTTTGGAGGACTGTGGAGAGCATTAGTTGGTACATCGCTGAATAGCATAGATGTTTCAATCTGGACCTAACGAAAGCTTCAAGCCGCCTTCTCTAACGGCTTATGGGGGTCTCGGATGGTTCCAGGCACAGCCATTCAAAGACTGCTGAGCATACTTACATGTTTTCCTAAGCTCATTCGGCCCTCTTGTTCTTGACGGTCGTAGCGATTGAAGATAGCCTGGCTCTTTTATCGCCCTGGAGAACACCGGTGCAGACGTGCCACTACTTGGGGCATTGATCCGCCTCCGATCTGAAGCCGCTGCCATGGCGAGAGTTGTTGCGTGGTAACTCAGTGGGGCATGGCTTGCTCGACGTGGAGCTGCGGCGGATGACTAAACGCCAAGAGTTCGAAAAATATTCGACAAAAGCTCGCGAGCTCAAGCGTCTTCCGTCACCTCACCTCCACAAGGTACGTACTCCACCTGTCGCTTTCTATTTTCGTTTCCATGATTGATATTTTTGATGTTCTGGCGATTCACCATATGAGCACTTGAACATGCACCACCAACTGATCTCTTCGTCTCTACTCCGAGCGTTGCTTCTGGTACATGGAGGCATAGGCTGACCCTCACAACAGGTATCTCTCAGGGCAGATCTAGCTTGTCGAAAGATTCGCGCCACTACTGCGAAGATCAGAGTATCTCACCGAAGTTTTGCCCCAACGGGCGGAGGAGTACTCTGGTCTCGCTGCATCTGACCAGGTACGTAAAGATTTCGTTGCTGCCACCCAGCTTTCATGATGATTGTGTAATTAAAACAGTTCTGCTACTGAACTCCATTGAAGATAACCTTTACCAAGCTTACCATTGTCTGATATTTGCTCGTCTTACCCCCGCATTCTCGAAGCTCCCATGGCCGCACCTTTACTGACTTGCGTCTCAGGGAATCCACCGATGCGCCGCCTAAGCTTGCGCAATAGTCGCATAGGTACGTCTTGTCTTCGTTTTGCGCATCGCCAGGATGAAAACTAGTCTATCCATTCAACGACATCTGTCGCCGGACCACCCTCCCGCACTCTACCGGTTTCGGCTGGGATGACGAGTTGTGGAGTTGTGCTGTAGGCTCTGTCCCACGGCGCGTCATAGTGGTTTTAGTGCTGAAGGTTGCAATAGTTCGTCCTGGACTGCTGCGGTCCGAGGCCGGCGGCGGGGAATGACTAAGAACGGCTTTCTGAGCTCGAAGCTCTCATCTTCAGGTTAATCTGCTTTTAGTTTGCAACGGGCTGACTCTATCCCGCTAGGCTCATATGAGATCGTGACACATATTCTACTCTGCGCTTTGGTCTCTTGTCTGGTCAACATCAGGCAAGTTGGCTTTCTGGGATGTAGATAGAGCACGCTACTTCTTGGAATGGGCTGGAAGTGCATGCAGCAAACTACGTTCACCTAGCGTCATCAAAGTTGTACTCCATGCGGCTATTTGAGCCTGTGGTCGTTGTATATTGCACCGTTTGGTCCAGCAGCTAGCTAATGCATGGACGGGCTGTCTACCTGTGTACGGTACCTGTAGCTTACCTCAGGATTGTTTACTGCGCTTTAGGGAAGTAGCGTTGAATACAATAATGTAACCTAATATATTGCCATACGCCTTCGTCAGACAAATTCACGCGCCAGTTTGGAGTGTCGGTCATCATCAGAGGGTGGCCCACACTTTGTAAAACAAGCTGAAACGAAGACAGTGGTAATGACCCGGGCATTCTATTTTTGGGACAGAGTTAGCATACATCATCCTTCGTCTCAACACCTCTGGTGAAGAGGAAACATCGACATTAGAGGCTTGGCGTACCTGGATTTCACAAGCTGACGCTTGTCATAGCCTCTCGTACATATTCGAAGCAGCATCCTTTGCGCCTAGTCAGCCTCAGACCCCCTTGCCTCCCTTGTCGCGCTCTCTGCCGCTTTGGTTCGTTCCGCCAGGGATATCGAGGCGTGTCTTCGAAAACGGTGGCCTTAGCGAAATAAATTCAGGGCCAAGTCTTACGGGGAGGTCCGTACGACACGCTCACCAAACGACGACTGCAGCCCCCGACACATCCTTCACTATCGTCCACTACCATCTGGGCGTCAATCCGAATCGCCCGACCGACTGCATCTGCCGCAGCCTGTCCCCGAATTGCTGCGCGCTGCACTGTGGCTCCGTGAACTCGCGGGTCAACCGTGACCGGGGGTGCTCAAGGGATACCTCAACACGCCCCGAGTCTCTAGACAGCCTCCTGGATGCTGCCCTTACATGGGAAGTCGAAGATGCATCGCCATGCCTATTCCAATGGGCAGGTCGCATACCCGTCGACAGGCGGGAGCGGCACCTTCTCCATCCAACCTCACAAGTACGTCGGCAGCCGCCATGTCCACCATCCTGCACTATCACCATTCATGGCGTCACGATGCTAATTTCCATTGCCGCTGCAGGTTCCAGCCGCGATCACAACCCGGGGCCCTGAGGCGGCGGAGAACGTTAATACAGCGGATACTGCTCGTCGGCGGCCTATTCTTCACAGCCCTATTCTTTTTCTACCCCGATCTACGGCCGAACCTAGGTTCGGGCCCGCTGAGCGTGTTCACATCCAGCGATGACTCGCAACTCGAGACGGTTCGATACTACGACCTGAGCAATGTGCAAGGCACGGCGCGGGGGTGGGAAAGAGAGGAGAGGATACTGCTTTGTGCGCCCCTGCGTGATGCATCGCCGCATCTGGATATGTTCTTCGGTCATCTGAAAAATTTGACATATCCGCACAATCTGATCGATCTGGCCTTCCTTGTCGGAGATTCAAAGGACAACACACTTTCTAAGCTGCACGACAAGCTGGAGGAACTTCAAGCAAACCCGGACCCCAAGCAACAGTTTGGCGAAGTCTCCATCATGGAGAAGGACTTCGGACAAAAGGTCAATCAGGATGTTGAGAGCAGGCATGGTTTCGCCGCTCAAGCCGGTCGACGAAAGTCCATGGCCCAAGCCCGCAACTGGCTTCTGAGCGCTGCCCTCCGTCCAACGCATAGCTGGGTATACTGGAGAGACGTTGACGTTGAGACCGCTCCTTTCACTATTCTGGAAGATCTGATGCGGCACAACAAGGACGTAATCGTCCCTAGTAAGGTTTTTCTGCGCACGCATCATCCGCAAGCTAACATATGTTCCAGACGTCTGGCGTCCGCTGCCCGACTGGCTCGGTGGAGAACAACCTTACGACTTGAACTCATGGCAAGAATCTGAGACTGCCCTTGCGCTCGCAGACACCCTCGACGAGGACGCTGTCATTGTTGAGGGCTATGCTGAGTACGCCACATGGCGACCGCATTTAGCTTACCTACGTGATCCGTATGGCGACCCGGATATGGAGATGGAAATCGATGGTGTTGGTGGTGTCAGTATTCTCGCCAAAGCAAAGGTATTCCGCCAGGGGGCCCACTTCCCGGCTTTTAGTTTTGAGAAGCATGCCGAAACCGAAGGCTTTGGAAAGGTACGTTGTATCCGCCATATATAATCACATCCGCTAACGTTTCGTCAGATGGCCAAGCGCATGAAATTCTCGGTCGTCGGCCTCCCACACTACACCATCTGGCATTTGTACGAGCCCAGCGTTGACGATATCCGGCACATGGAGGAAATGGAGAAAGAACGCAAGGCGAAAGAAGCTGAAGAGGCTGCCAAGAAGGAGCGTTTGGACAAGATTAAAGATCAGTTCGACTCCAAATCCAGTGATTGGGAGAAGGAAAAGGCGGAGGTGCAGAATCTGGTGCAGAAGGCGAAGAACGAGGAGAAGGAAAAGGAATCGGAAGTCAAAGAGAGGACCAAGAAGGATGAGGTCATGAAGGAGGAGGCTAAGAAAGTCGGTGAGCCGCCCAAGCAGGCGAGAGACTTTCAGGAGCCCGGCGAGATCCACGAAGTTCGGGGATCGGACGAGAAGAAGAAGATTGAGCCTAAACAGTAAGACCCATGTTATCTCACTTTCGAAGAGCTGCATTCTAACCTATGTCCTAGACCGGAAAATCCAGAGGCGGCATTGTGAGCTAAAAGCAGGCCAGCAACGACTTTTGACGATTGCGATGGAGTGGTAAAAGCCTCCTCGTCAGCATATTCATTCTAATAACCATCATGGCCGCCGCCAATGGAAAGATTTCAGCCAACGTCGTCGTGGCTTTTAGAACTTTTGAGGAGACGAGCCGGGGCTTCGCCGAGCCGGTCTCCGTTGCCGACGTGTTTCAAAGCCCATCTTTTTGCTTTCAGTTGTCGGAGTTTAGGACAGACTGTTAGGCGGTTGGGTGTGTATATACTAGACAATTCTTGCATGATGGGGCGTTTCGAGCGTGCTCGATTTGGAGATGGAGCGTTGCGTTTGTAACATTATCGAGATATATAAATATGCAACACGGTCGATTTGCAAAATTCAACCCCAACCACACTAGTGGGACACTGCTTGCTTTCTGAAATTTCTTTGCGTGCACGGCAAGACACCCTGGCCTTAGTGGTCGACCCTGTGAATCATCCTTGGCATTGAACATGTCAAAGGTCAATGTACCTGCAGCCCTACACTGATGCCTGCGACGGCTCCACCTCTGATGAGGACACATTCATCACGAATTTGCTTCATTCTTAAAAGCTGCTTGGCCAGGCAAACTTCTTCTGGGAGCATGAAGTTCTTTTCCTGACCCGCTGACCTGAGCAAGCAGTCGTTTGTGTCCCCACCGCAGCCAGAATACCTCAACCAGCTCGTCCAACACCGCTTCGAGGCACGAGTTGCCTCGCGTAGGATTCTCTCTTATCATGGCGAGTGACGGGACCGAACACACATTTCCAGAAATAGCCCAAGATGCGGTTACGAATGCGGAGCCCCGGCCCATCTCTGTCGCAGTCAACCCGGTTGCGCTCGTGGTCACAGAATGCATAACCGTCACCTCGGCGATGCGCAAGCATGCCCGCTGGGCACATTCTTCTGTCGCCGCCATCCTCGGTGGCTCCTCGAACAAGACACCAGCTATACAGAAGCGTGACAGAGCTGGACAGGGCATTGTAGGGGGCGGAGGAGAGCAGGAGGAAGCTGTCCCCAGCAGATGGGGGTTGCGCGGGAAGAAGGGCAAGAGCTTGCAGGACAATCCTTTGATGTCGGCCTTTGCACGGTTAAGGAGCGAGCTCAAAGGATGTAAAAGTGTGCACAACTGCTGGGTCGAAGCTAGAGCTGTGCTAACAAGACGGTAGACATCCGGACTTTCGACACACCCTCGATGCTCCACCCCTTCCTACAGGTCATACGTTCCTCGTCCACCTCTGCGCCCATCACTTCGCTCGCTCTCATCGCTATTACCAAGTTTCTGGCATACAACATCATTGGCCGTGACTCGCCGCGCCTCCCAGAAGCTATGCAGCAGCTCTCGTCAGCCATCACGCACTGTCGATTCGAAGCTAGTGACTCTCCCGCCGACGAAATCGTTCTCTTGCGCATCCTCAAGCTCATGGAGGGCATGGTGTCTGGATCGGGGGGTGAAGTGCTGGGCGACGAGAGCATCTGCGAGATGATGGAGACTGGGCTGAGCATGTGTTGCCAGGCTAGATTGTCTGAGCTGTTGCGCCGGTCTGCAGAGATTGCTATGGTTTCCATGTGCCAGGTCATATTCAAGCGACTGAAGACGCTGGAAATTGAGTCTCCGGGGGAGCTTGAGGCGCTGGACGAAGAACTGGAAGGCGATGACAAGCCGGATGGCTTGAAAATGGACCCCACGACGAACGGAGAGAGTGACGGTGGTCCCGCAAAAGTCGAGGAGCCTCAACAGCCGGGGACTTCGGAGCGTGGTCAGGACGATAACGACAGCAATGCGCCGAACCCAGCGGGAAGCACCGTGGATTTACCTAGCACGGTCGAAACCGAGCAGCCACACGCGCAGATCAAGCCGTACTCACTCCCGTCCATTCGCGAACTGTTCAGGGTGTTAGTCGACCTACTAGATCCCCATGACCGGCAACATACCGACACCATGCGCGTCATGGCTCTGCGCATAGTCGATGTTGCGCTCGAGGTTGCGGGACCCTCTATAGCAAGCCACCCAAGCTTAGCGAACCTTGCCAAAGACACACTTTGCCGGCATCTCTTCCAGCTTGTTCGGTCTGAAAACATGGCGGTGTTGAATGAATCACTTCGCGTCGCCGGTACTCTTCTTGCAACTTGCAGGAATGTCCTCAAGCTACAGCAAGAGCTATATCTGTCCTATCTGATAGCATGCCTTTTTCCGCGAGTGGAGATCCCGCTTGAGCCTGGGATTGAACCTTCATTATACGAAGGAGTTCCGCCGGCACCTAGTCTCATCAAGCCAGCGCCGCAACCGAGCAGCGCTAGCGGTCGATCGACGCCTGTACCGGTGAAAGACCGACAGAAACTTGGCTTAGAGGGCGGGGCTAGGAAACCTGATGCGCGAGAGGCCATGGTCGAAAACTTGGGTGCATTAGTGCGGATACCTTCATTCATGGCAGAGTTGTTTGTCAATTACGATTGCGAGATTGACCGGCATGATATTTCCATGGACATTGTTGCCCTTCTGGCCCGAAATGCTTTCCCTGACTCGGCGACGTGGAGTACAGTCAATGTGCCTCCACTGTGTCTAGACGCACTCCTGGGGTTCGTCCAATCCATCGCGGATCGCTTGGAGGATGAACCAGTAATTGAGGGCTATCCCAGTGCCGAAGTGCTGCGCGAGCAGCGAGCAAGGAAGAAGATCATCATTCGCGGCGCAACGAAGTTTAACGAGAGCCCAAAAGGTGGAATAGCATTTCTGGCCTCGCAAGGTATCATCAAGAATCCCGACGATCCCAAGTGCATTGCGGAATTCGTCAAAGGCACTACTCGGGTAGACAAGAAAGTTCTCGGAGAATACATCTCAAAGAGATCGAACGAGGGTATATTGCATGCTTTCATCGGGCTGTTCGATTTCAGAGGCCAGCGTGTGGACGAAGCCCTCCGGCAGCTTCTTCACTCTTTCCGTTTACCGGGTGAATCTCAGCTGATTGAAAGAATTGTCACAGAGTTCTCGGAGCAGTATTTCAATCAAGCTCAGCCTGAAGGGATTGCGAACAAGGATGCTATCTTCGTCCTGGTTTATGCTGTTATCATGCTCAACACGGACCAGCACAACCCGAACCTGAAAGGTGCAAAACGCATGGCGATAGAAGACTTCGCAAAAAACTTGCGCGGTGTGAATGATGGGAAGGACTTCGACCCGGAATACCTACAGGCAATCTTTACGTCAATCAAGACTCGGGAAATCATTCTTCCAGAGGAACACGCGGATCGACACGCATACGATCATGCTTGGAAGGAGCTATTGATCAAGATTCAATCGACATCAGATCTCGTCATATGTGATACTAACATCTTTGATGCAGACTTGTTCGCTGCTACATGGAAGCCAATTGTGGCAACCTTGTCATACGTGTTCATGTCTGCTACGGACGATGCAGTGTTCTCCCGAGTGGTCACTGGGTTCGACCAGTGTGCGCAAATTGCGGCGAAACACAAGCTAAGCGATGCTTTGGATCGAATCATCTCCTGCCTGTCGTACATTAGCACTCTAGCACCTGACATCCCACCGAGCACAGCGTTGAACACCGAGGTCCAAGTCGAGAAGAAAAGTGTTATGGTCAGCGAGACCGCGGTTCGATTCGGACGAGATGGCAGAGCACAACTTGCCACAGTCGTTCTTTTCCAAGTCATCAAAGGCAATGAAGCGTCAATACGGGATGGATGGAATCACGTAAGCCTCACATACAAGTGTCTTGTAGCAATCGCTAAGTGTAGCAGCTCATTCACATCATGGTCAACCTTTTCGTTAATTCGCTAATACCCCCGTATTTCCTATCCTTCCAGAAAACTCTAGCTTTGCCCCCGATACCACTCCAAAGCCCCGCTCAAGTTATCGATCGTGCTGAGCGACCCACCGATACAGGCATCTTTTCCGCTCTTACGTCCTACGTGTCCAGCTTTGCGAACGATGAGCCGCCGGAGCCGTCAGATCAAGAGATTGAGTATACTCTATGCACGGTAGACACAGTTAAAGAATGTCATTTCGAAGACATTCTAGCAAACATCAGTCAGCTACCGCTAGAGTCTCTGCGCTCGCTCCTCATGTCACTGCTTGAGCAGATACCTGAAGACGGTTCCCCGAGAGTTATCGTTGTAAAGCCAGAGTTACCATCAACAACAAGCCCAAGGCCGAATGGGAATAAGACAAAGCTGAACCGCCCATCGTACGACCCCAGTCTAGTATTTGTGCTTGAACTAGCGACAATGCTAGCGTTGCGAGATGAAGAGACGGTGGCAGAGTTGGCCAAAGACGTTGCCGACGCTCTAGCCAGCGTTATCAGGGACGCCTCGAAGCTGCATCCAGTAGTGATTGCGCGCTCAGTGTATTATCTTCTGAGTTTGCTCAAGGCTAGCAACGTAAGTCAAACGAATGAGAGTTGTTGCGAGTTCGCTGACCGTGATTGTCGTAGGATCACGACTTCATCCGAGCGCCGGTTCTACTCCACACATTTTCTACTTTTGACGAGGAGCTCCTCAAACAGTGCGCAGGCCCACTGCTGAAAGGGCTATCCGACTGCTGCAAGGGACCAAATGGCCTCCGGATTGAATTGGCTAGCTCGCCGGATTTCTGGTCGATTCTCAACACCCTTCATCGGGTGTCTGAGGCCGCCGGCGATGTCTTCCAGCTGGTCGAGGACCTGACCACTTCGCCACAGCCTGGTATCACAGCGGACAATTATGAGTCCGCGATTGCGCTTTTGAACGAGTTCGCCACAGCGGCCCAGGTAGGCGCCCGACAAGAGCAATTGTATGATCAAGCTGCGAGACGCGGGAAGGCACAGAAGGCTAAGAAGCCCGAGTAAGCACAATTATATGATCTGATGGATATCAGCTAACAATAGGTAGGGGTGACGAGATCGTGGTCCGCGGCAGCAAAGCCATGACGATTGTCTTCCAGATGTCAAGCAGGGTGTCAAACTTCATTGACCAGTCGCACCTTGAAACGACCGAAGGTAAAGATACACAACCTTGCATCGCCGTCTCTGTCGCTGACCATTCGTAGCTTGGACTGCATATTGGTCGCCAATCCTCAAGACACTCACGCATCAGTGCCTCAACCCATGTCGCGAGATTCGTCAACAGGCATTTGGATCGCTACAGCGGACGCTCCTGTCGAACGATCTTGCTTCTGCCGACCACAAAGAATGGATAGCAATTTTTAACGAAGTTCTGTTTCCTCTAATCACACAGCTCCTGAAGCCGGAGGTGTACCAGTCCGACCCACTGGGTATGAGCGAAACAAGAGTGCGCGCCGCAACACTGCTTTCAAAAGTGTTCCTGCACTACCTCGCCATGCTCTCAGAGACGGACGAACTGCTAAATCTTTGGCTAAAGATTGTCACCATCATGGACCGGCTTATGAACAGCGGTCAAGGCGACAATCTCGTACGTCTCCCATAATTCGCTTTTGTCAACAAACGCTAACCGCCCCACAGGAAGAAGCGGTATCCGAAAATCTCAAAAACATGCTCCTCGTTATGTCTAACGGCGGCTTCCTCGCCCCACCTGACGAGAACCCTGCACAAGAGGAGCTCTGGAACGAAACGTGGAAGCGCATCAATCGTTTCCTGCCAAATTTCTTCGCAGAGCTCTTTCCAGAGGAAGCGAAGAAGCCAAAAGCGTCGCGCAAGTCGCGCGACGAGAGGGAGAAGGAGAATGAGAAGGTAGGCGAGGTGGCTACTGCGGCGAAGACGGAGAAAGCCGACGGCGAGGCGGAGGTGTAATTTTCCAGGTATGCACGGGCCCGGAGTTCGTGGAGCTTAGCTTGGCAAGGTAGGCATTGGTGCAGTGTACAGTAGGCGTGGTATACAGCAAACGCATTTGTAGAAGGGAAGGACGGTGGGATAGGATAGATCTCGCTGGCCAAGTCAACACAATGCTGGTCTACGGAGCGATGGGCTGTCGTCGTCTTGTCCCCAACCGCGAAGTTGAAACCGACTCTAGCCTGTGATTGCTGCATCTCATGTTTCCTGGCACCGAGGAAGCATGTGTGATTTCGTTATCAGTTGCCGTTTCCCTGAAAGCGCCCGCAGCTTCGCCTTGCTTCACTTGCTCTGTCTGTGTTCTTGTGCGCGCAAGTCGTTCCTACTATCACTCAGTCGTGCTTGTTGGCACGCTGTGTTTGGAGGCCGGCGGTGAAGAGGAAGTAGAAGTGGCTAGGCGCATTGGTTGTTGTGCGGCACGTATATATACATCAGGACTTGGACTTGGTCGCTGTAGCACATTGTTGCATTTCTCATTCCACTCCCAGGTGCCGGTGCTTCGCTACAACGAGCGTAGAGCATAAAACTCAAGAGAGGCGGCCATTGTCGACTTCGTTCACTCGCTCATCATGCGTTCGGTATGTACACTCAGGTTTGGAAAAGGTTCCGTCGTGTTGTTTTCTGGCCACCATGCTAACGTGGGAACCGAGTCAGGTCTTCCACTCCCTCGTTGCGCTTGTCGCCCTCTTGACGACCATCGCCCTCGCCGTCCGCCCACTTTCAATTCAGGGCCAGGATTTCATCGACACCATAGCCAAAAAGCGCTTCTCCATCATCGGCGTCGACTATCAACCCGGGGGCCAGGGCGGCTACATTCCGCAGTCCGGAAAAGATCCACTCACCGACAAAGATGTCTGCTTGCGCGACGCCATCATGCTGCAGCGTCTCGGCGTCAATACTATCCGTGTATACAACGTTGATCCAACCTTTGACCACGATGATTGCGCCAGCATCTTCAACGCTGCCGGTATCTATATGATCATCGATGTCAATGGGCCCTTTTCCGGGGAAAGCATCAACCGTGCTGAGCCGTGGACAAGCTATCACGAGGGTTATTTGAAGAGGATCTTTGGGGTCGTAGAGAACTTCAAAGGATACCCGAATACGCTGGCTTTCTTCTCGGCGAATGAGGTTATGAACGATCAGGCGACGGGTGAAGTTAATCCGCAGTACATTCGGGTGAGTCTGCCAGACATGCCAACGCGATTGATATGAGGAAGTGATGCATGATTTACTAACAATCCCTTAGGCTGTCCAGCGCGACCTCAAGAATTACATCAAGAACCACTCTGACCGCACTATTCCCGTCGGCTACTCTGCTGCCGACGTCCGCGAAATCCTGCAAGATAGCTGGATCTACATGCAATGCGCGCATGATGATGACCAGTCCTCTTCCGACTTCTTCGGCTTGAATTCCTACTCCTGGTGCGGCGGCGATGCTACTTTCGAATCTGCCGGTTACAATACGCTCGTCAACATGTTCAAGGACAGTGCTATCCCTGTCTTCTTCTCCGAGTACGGCTGCAACGAAGTCAAGCCCCGCGTCTTCGATGAAGTGGCTGCTCTGTATAGCGACAAGATGACAGCGATTAGCGGAGGCCTTGTGTACGAGTACAGTCAAGAAATGTCAGACTACGGTCTCGTCATTATCAACCAGAATGGCACCATAACCCTCCGTACCGACTACGACAATCTCCAGAAGCAGTTCAACGGTCTCGATATCACCATAATTCAGGCCACCAACCCATCATCCATCTCCGTCAAACCCCCGCCCTGCGACGCAAATCTCATCACGAGCGGCATATTCGACCAAAATTTCACTGTCCCCGAAATCTGTCCTGGCTGTGCGGAACTCATCAAAAGCGGCATCGAAAACTCGAGAAAGGGCAAGCTTGTCAAGATCACCGATACTAAGGCACCGAAGGTAGTCTACGGCTCTGGTGGAGCTGAGGTGCAGGATCTTGAGCTGAGGCTGCTTTCGAATGATGAATCAAATACGCCCAATAATGAGACTACGAGCCCCCACAGTACTGAGACGGGCACGGGAACCGCGGCGTCGCCGACAACGTCGAAGAAGGGGGCTGCTAGTAAGATTACTAGTGGCCACATCCTCTTCGCAGCCATGCTTTTCAAACTGCTAATAATGCTATAAGATGTCTCTTTAGCGGTTACGGCGCTGGTGGGAACGGTTTCGTCGTCGTCGGAATCTACCTATACTACGCCTAGTCCCTCATCGACTCCTCAGAAAGGCAATGCGGATAGAGTGCGCGGCAGGATCTTCAGGTCGCTGTTCTGGGTTGGGCTATTTCTTTAGGAAAAGACGGATGTACTACCCTTTGGTTTTATCTTCGGTCGGGAGTGGATGGGGTATGGTAATGCAATAGGAGCACGGTGGCAAATATCTTCATTCGATGCTTTGTGTATTTTTTTCATATACCCATAATCATGAATCCTAGTCCTGTACCTTGTTCATCTTTGGTATTCATACCCGGCGGTCTGGTTTTCTGCGTATATATATATATATATGTGCATCGGGGGATAAACAGTATGTACGCGATGTTGATGGATATCAAGACGATAGATAATGCGGAGCGATGAAGCTAGAGCTCTCAAACTGCTTCCAACTTCTTCCAGAGCATGTGGGCATTACAACCTTTTAGTCATAATAATAACGTGATCATCAGCTGGTAGGTAAGTCCGAAGTTTTTATTTCGAATCTAAACTCTACTGGACTGGCTCTTCAACGCACAGCAACCATCTTACGGCTGCAGGATCAACTTCCCTGTTGTCTTCCTGCCTTCAATATCTTTCGTCGCGCGCTCAACATCTTTCAGTGGGTACACCTCATGGATTTTGACGTTTAGACCATCCTTCTCAATAAAATCCCATAGTTCCTGTGCGTATTTCTGGAGTTCCTCTCTGGTGTAGATGTAGTTGAAGAGCGCGGGGCGCAGAAGCTTGACGTTCTTCGCGGAGAGGCGACTATATCATAACGTTAGAACTGCACCTCTGAGACATATGAGACTCACCCAAGGGCGAATCCAGTGACCGGCCCAGAAGCATTGCCAAAGGACACCATGGATCCCTTGCGTCGGACAGCAGCGAGACAACTATCAAACGTTGCTTTGCCTACGGAATCGAAGACGACGTGTACGCCTTCGCCCCCCGTGATCTCCAAGATCTCTTTTGTAAACTTCTCCCTATCGTCCTCATGGTATTCCACAAGCACTTCCGCGCCATTTTGCTTAGCCAACTCCCTCTTTTCAGACGTTGAAGCTGCAGCAATGGTCCGCGCCCCAACCGCTTTTAGTAGCTGGCACAACCAAAGTCCTACACCCCCCGCCGCAGCCGTGACAAGCACCCAATCACCCTTTTTCACAGGATGCGCTTCCCTGATCAGTGTCACTGCAGTAAGAGCCTGCAACATCGCTGCAGCAGCGATTTTAGAAGAGATGCTGAAAGGGAGCGGCACAGTGTAAGTAGCTGGTACCGCGGTGTACTCGGCGTAGGCGGCTTGCCCCATGTAAGCTACTCTACCACCTACTTGTAGATCGGAAGGCGTGTTGGCACCAAGAGCGGCGATAGTGCCGCTCCCTTCGCGACCGAGGATGTAAGGGTATTGGGGGATAGGGTAGATTCCGGAGCGGAAGTAGCTAAAAACATAAGCCTTGTTGCTTCGTCAGGTGATGAGGAGACTGTTAGAGCTCACGTGTCAATGTAGTTGATTCCAATATACTCATTTTTCACGAGCACTTCGCCCTCTTTGGGTTCCGGTACAGGGATATCCTCCTTATACAGCAAAACATCTGTCCCACCCGTCTTCTCAATCCAGACGCCCTTCATCACCTTCGGAACTGCTGCCATTCTTCTCACGGTCGTGAACCTCGGTGTGATCTGGTTGCTTAGAGTAGCTAGTCGCGCGGAGATCACAGAACAAGTAGTGAATACTGAAGAAGCACGAGAGACGCGGAAGACGAAAGACATGAAAAAAGAGAAGACGGGTAAAAGAAGCAACTGAAGTCATGCAGTTACATATGCGGTGGATGATAAATCGATCACATCATTGCTCCGAGAAAGCTGCGAAACTTCCCCGCCCCCGCTCACGTCATCGACAGGCGTGTTCAAACATCCACGCCCTCCCTTATGACGATCAGCATAGTTATTCTAAAGAAAAAAAATGTGGAGACAAATTGATGTGTAAGGAAGTAGTTCTTATTCAAGGTTTTAGATGCATCATGATCTCGTTGGGTCTAGCTGAATCACGGCACTGGGATAGATTTACTCGATCTCCCTTCATGGTTCGTTGAGCTGTGCATCTATCTCGAAGGTAATTCCTGGTATCTGAGACTATACTCTAGCCTTCGACGTGTGGCGAAATAGCCTATGTGGTATTCTAGGTGAAACTTCTGGCGGTTTGTGGAAGATTGTATGAGGTATGGGCTTGCGATCCAGACTCTGGCCGTATGTGTACTGTGTGACTGTCAATGACCCCCTGAACGCGCTGGAAACACACCATATCATGCGATCATGACTTATGCCTCGGCACATTCACCAGAGCCAACGAGCCAAAACTAATTCCCACTTTGCCTTCCCTTAGTTCTCAAAAGTCCGACTCATCGTCCGCGAACTTCTCGTCATCATTCCTGGTCTCTCCGTTGTCCTCAACCTGCCCCCCCTCCTCTCTATCACCGGTCAAACACTTTGTACGGACGACCACCTCCCTTGGGTGTCGCTGCATCCACAACTCGTTCGGGAGCCACCTGTAAAAGCTGCACATAGTCTCGCGCACATCATCCAAGATCGTGATGCCACCCTCAAGCGTCAAGATCCGTGCATCCATTTTCATGCCTACGAAGCACTCATTTAGCACCTGGTCCTCGACCCAGAACTCGTATTCTTTGCCTTCTTCCGTCTTGGGAAGCCGGCCATTGGGATACTTGTCCTTGGGTAAGTCGTACTGGTGGAAGTCATCGATATGCCAGGAGCGACAGACAAGCCTGCCGAGAGGTTGAAGGTGGATCTTGTCCTTTGTCTGCTCGTTCTGGATGTTGTACATCTCCTTAGTGAGGTTGTCGGCGGGGTGGATCGCGAGGACTTCCAGCCCGAACGATTCATCTCTAAGCACCCTTACGGCCTTGGTATCGAGCATGGTCTGTTGCTCGTCCGTTCCTAAAATTGCAACTCCAGTCTTGAACGTGATCTGCGCCTCCTGATCCATCAGGCCAACGTTGCCCAGATTAACGCCTTCATCCTTCAGCTCAATTGCCCACTCCTTGTCGCCGGTGTAGGTACCAATTTTGGAGCCACCAAACACGGTACTAGCAGCAGAATTGAAAGCACCGGGGAGAGCAAGTCCGGCAGCGTGCGTCTTGCCGAGCTCGGATTCGGCGATGTCGCAGAGCTTGCGGGCATTGTCAATATCGTCTCGAAACTCGTCGCACACGGAGTGGAAGAGCAGGTAGTTGTAGAAGGAGCGGAGAACTTGACACGCGGTCTTGATGGTGTGTGGGGAGTGGCCATAAAAAGCTGGGAAGAAGGATGCGCTGTGAGAGAGTTAGGAAGTACATCCAAGAAGAGGATCGACCCGCATCGTCTTACAGAAAAGCCTCGCTGACGCCTACAAAGTCCACTACCCATTGTTTCTCATCTTGCCTATCCCATGGAACGTTATGGTTCGCCGTAGCTCTCGCAATCTCCTCGGCGTCCATGCTCGCCATGTCCTGCCTCGACAGTCCACCGAACATGCGCGGCCCATCTTCCACACCACCAAAGCGCATCCATTTGTTGAATACACTGGCGTAATTCTGGTGCATGCGGCGCTTCTGCTTGAATCGCTGGATTGCGGTTTCGATGCGCTCAACGAACGGCTTTTCCGGGTCGTACATGGCCTGCTCCTCTTGGGCTTCCTGCGGTGTAATTGGCGCTTCCACATATGTATTCTCAAACCCGGTAGGCTTCATCATGTTTTTCGTCATGCCGGGCGGATACACGGCCTTTGTCTGCGGCAGCAACGGGACGGGAACCACGGCCGGCTTTCGGGCTCGTGGATCGTAGGCGATCTCATCGTCGTTGTAGAAGTCCGGGTCGAGCGCACAGGGTCCTTGGAGAGGGAGCTTCCGCCAGACGGTCTTGCCATCGTCGGAGACGACGAGGAAGGAGGACTTGCGGAGAGCGGCGACAACGGCTGTGCGAGGCTTGAAGTCGCGCATCTTCTTGAAGCCGCAGATGCGGGAGATAGACACGGGAAGGTTCTCGCGGCCACCACAGCATTGCAGAAGAAATAAATCCGAGGGGAGGTTCTCGTCAGAGAAGTAGTACTCGACCTGCGGCGTGTTAGTGAGCGGGTAGGAGAGTTCCCAGCGAGGAGGCTTCTCACTTGGCCTCGAATACGCGGAGCATCTGGATGTTCTTCGGTGGTAGCCACAGCCTCCATAGTGCCCGCCATGTTTGCTGCTCAAAGTGCTGCTTGCAGTTGGGTTGTCAGGTGACAGTGGCAGGATGCGAGGAGAGGGTGGACCCCAGGCGAGTTTTATACTATACATATAGCAATGTAAGTGAGAGGTTCGAACTACTGTGAGCTGCGATTGCAAGCCAAGGCTGGAGCAGAGAGCAAACGGGCTCGCAGTGAGTGGGCACTACGCCCGAGGCAAGCGCAATGAGCCATGGCGAGCTCGTTGCGACAAGCACAGTCGGTCTCTGTGTGGTATTCATCGACCCGGTACCTATAGGAGGAACTGGCAGCATTGCTGGCTTCATGCGGGGAATGGCAGGTAGAGTCGAGATGGAGACGGACCTGAAGACGTTGGACGTCTACCCTGCAGGGAGGATCCTTGAGCTCCCCACTCCAGCGCGCCCGCTCACTTGTTATCACAATAACACCACACTGCAACCCCCAAAGCACATCTCCTCCTCCTCCTCCAATCAAGCTGAGACCATGCCCAAGAAGCCCTTCGACCCCTCCAGCCTCGTAACGTTTAGCAACGCTGCCGCGGGGCAGTACGCAACCCCCTCCACGCCTCGAGACACAGGTATACTAACAACACAACAGCGATGGCGTCCTCTCGGATGCCTCCGGCGCCGTCGTAGTCAAGCCCTGCACCCAGGCTGAGATCAATTTCTACGAATCCGTTGCCGCATCTCACCCCGACCTCGCCCCGCACCTCCCCACCTTCATGGGCACTCTCAGCCTGTCTGGCGACAAAGCTCCCGTCGCGGCAGATGTAGAGTCCGGGACCATCACCACTGCAGCCGGAACGGTCGAGCGTCTGCACGGAAGGAAGCTCGAGACAGAACTACACATCGTGCTGGAGAACATTACTTATGGATTCAAGAGGCCCAATGTGCTTGATCTGAAACTCGGCGCGCAGTTGTGGGACGATGGCGCGAAACCGGAAAAGAGAGCGCGGTTGGACGCAATCAGCGCTGAGACAACAAGCGGCAGTCTAGGCTTCCGAATCGCGGGCATGCGGACGTGGAGAGGCGTTCCTGCGCCCGAGATTCCCGCTCACTTGAAAGAGTATGCCACGAGCGAAGAAGGGCACTGGGTCTACAACAAAATGTACGGCCGTAAATTCAGCGCTTCAGACGTCGACCAAGGTTTCACATCCTACGTGCTGCCCACCGGCTCCGAGAGCTCGCAAAAGGAGCTGGAGCGCGCGAGAGAGGTCTTGGCATACTTCCTCGGCGAAGTAAAAGATATCATCGCTGCGTTCGAAAAGAAAGAGTCGCGCATGTACTCCGCAAGTATCTTGCTTGTATATGAGGGCGATGTCGATGAGTACGCGAAGACGAAGCAGACACTCAAGTCTGCAGCACCAGACACAGAAGAGGGCGATGAAGAGGAGGATCTGCCCAAACTGGCCGCGGTTAAGATGATCGATTTCGCGCACGCAACCTGGAGAGAGGGCGAGGGCGCTGACGAGAACGCGCTGAAGGGCATGAGGAGTACAGCGAAGATTCTAAAGGATTTGCTGGACAAAACAGAGCAGGACCTTGATGCTGCCGAGGCTAATTAGGGAGGAGCATTTGCGTGCACATACACCTTGCATATCGTGGTCGGAGTTGAGACGCGCTGAATGGTAAACAAGCATAGGGCGCTAGATACCTTCTATTTTGCCAAAAGGCTTTCCGTGTCTGACCTGATTTTAACCCCGAGCGAGGCGTCAGGTGCTCAAGGACCGTGCCTCGTACATCTCAATCCTTTTCGCATCCATCTTCGTGCATCCATTAACTCCCTTAGCTAACAAGGGCCGCGACATCCTCCGGAAAGGTCCCCTGGACCAGCGCATTCGTCGGCACTTGTCCCGGTTGGGGACTCAACAACTTCACTCTCTTCTTTCCTTCATCGATATCGGCAACATACATGTAGCCTTTGACGCTCGAATCGCGAATGGCGTCCTGCCTGTCGCTCGCTGAAGCTGACGTGATGGCGAGTAGCGAGTTGACGATGGACGACGAGGGTGTTATGCGCTCGTAGAGCGAGTCCGGTGGGGCGTAGACGTTGTCGTCCTCGCCGTCGTGGTCCGGGCGGAATGCGGAGTTGTCCGAGCCTATAGTCGTGCTGCATTAGTCGTGGGAAGTTTATTAGGAGGAACGATGATAAGAGGATACGCACTGTCCACAATTTTGAAAATGTTTAGGTCGTCGTAGTTCGCCGCTTGACTGTGTGGTGCCAGTGCATTCTCCCCGTGCCCAAAGAAATACGCTCGTATTTGCGCATGTCGGAGCGCCTTCATGTACTCTTCAGACCTGTCAACACAGCCTCCGGACTTCTCGAGCCGCACCACGTTGACGGCTTCGTCAGCAGGTCGGTTTGCGTATTTGCGGGAGAGGTCGGAGTAGAGGCGTTCGGAGCCGAGGACGAAGAGGACATTGACTGCTCAAGGTTAGCTCTCGCTCTCACATGCTCGCGCAAGTATTTGATGAAGGGAAGGTTTTAGAAGGACTGTAGATTGATGGCTCGGCGGAATAGGGAAATCACACGCACCAGAAAACTCGGAAATGATATGCTCTATGTTCTCGTAGACGCCTGCCTTGCCCTGGCTGATGGCCCCAGGGCTATCGATTATGAAGCCGGCCTGCTTGCTCGCCTTGTCCTCTTCGAGCCTGCTCGTCACGGCTAAGGCCATCCTCGTCACCAGAGGCTTGAACACCTTGCCCTCCTCTGTGTCCTTCAAACCGTAGTGATACACCAACGGCATCTTCACTGGTAACGGACTGGGCCCTGAGATGGGACTGCTACCCCAGCCTTCCTCAACATCGATAATGGACGAGAAGGCCGCCGCTGTGAAGGATCCAGGTACAGAGAGCATGCCTTGACGCGGGTCTAGGTTGACCACCATGGGCTGTCTTCCAGTCTTGACGGCATAAGCAGTCAACGTCTTGACTACTGTCGTCTTTCCCGCGTTCTCTGGCCCTACGACGAGCACCCTCGGCCCCAGCTCTCCGCTGTGCGCGCTTCTCTCTCTGAGCGACTCCAGCGCGAAGTGTGCGTTTGCATAACTCATCATCTGCGTCTCTTCGGCCACGTATTCCGAGTCAGCCTCGCCGCTGATTTCGAGCTTGCAGCCGTGCCATGTAAAGACTGCACCTTTTGTTCCCTGGAATGTATAGGCACTGGAAGGTGCGAGCTCGGTGCCGAAGAACTCCGCCGTGCCGGAGAGGAGCTTGAGGGTGAGGGTCCGCGAGAAACTGACCTCGAAGCGGTATTCTGTGTCTGCGGCGAGGTCTTGGGTGCGTGTCGCGCTCAAGGTGGGCACATTGAGAGGCTCTGCGGGCTGCGCGCCGAGGTTCAGGCCGGGAAGGGATATCATGGCCGCGTCGGTCACTGGTGCCTTCAGGTTGAGTTCTCGAGAACAAAGAGGCCTTTTTCAACAGCTGGCCGGCATTGTATGGCTCTTTCGCGCGTACACGGGGCTAAAGGCGATGATGCTACCCGTTTCGTGCCGCAGTGTTGGATGTTGTGAGCGAGCATGGAGAATGTGGAGGGAAGTGAAGTGTAGCGTAGCGTAGCGGCGGAGAGCTTCCGCAGGGACCACCTAGCGACCACCAACCGCGCGCTTAATGCGGGGTGGGGGCGCGCCTATTCAAACAAGCCAGCTTGCCCGTCATTGACAACCTCGACATGTTCAAGTGTTCCGTCTGCAACGACCCGGAGAAACAATTGCAGGACCAGGTCACGTCATGCCAAGAACCTCCCCTCGCTGAGCACGCTCGCCTCACTCCCCATATACGCTCCTTATCCCGCCAGCGCGTCCACGACACGTCGAAATGAAGGCGAACAGCGCCTCGATTTCCCTTGGGCTATGCTCTCTTTTCTTATCAGCATCTGCTACTGAATACGTCGGCGGGAATCAAGAACCGTTGCGAGCTCCAATCGACCCCTCCAAATACAGAGCGGCATGTCCGGACTACAAGTCGTATGCGATGCGCCAGCAGTATGTGATGCCGCGTCTCAATTGCTACGCTACAAGCTGATCGGCGCTCCAGTCCACCCTACAGTGAAGGCCCCCTTGAACTACCCTCCCAACGGCCTTCGAGATACTGCCGCACCTTTGAGTCCCCCCTTGTTGAGAAGGTCATCAACGACATGAACACGAAGCTGGCCGACCAGGACCTCGCTCGCATCTTCGAAAACGCGTTTCCCAACACACTCGATACAACTGTCCGGTGGCATGTTGACAGTACCGTCAAACAGAAAGTCGGGAAGAAGACGTGGGATGCAAGGGCTTGGAGAGGGCCACAGAGCTTCATTGTCACGGGCGACATCAACGCAGAATGGCTGCGGGATTCGACCAACCAGCTACAACAGTACCAACTGCTCGCCAAGAAGGACAAGAAGATCTACAACCTCATTCTAGGCGCCATCAACACCCAGTCTGAGTATGTTATTGGTTCGCCATACTGCAATGCTTTTCAGCCACCACCACCCAGCGGGCTAAATCCAACCTTCCAAGGTGACGGCGACCAAGTGCATCCGGCATATGAGAACGGTTTCGTATTCGAGTGCAAGTACGAGCTCGACTCTCTTGCCGCCTTTCTCTCCTTGACGAACCAGTTCCACAATCACACCGACTCCACTGAGTTCATCAATGACAGATGGCTCCTAGCTCTTGAGACGCTGCTCGAGGTCCTTGAAGCGCAGTCTAAACCGACCTTTAGCGACGAAACCGGCGCTCACCAGCGCAACGAGTACACTTTCCAGCGACAGACAAACACGGGCACCGAGACCCTCGGCCTAGGCGGCGTCGGCAACCCACTCAATGGCGGAACGGGCCTTGTCCGGAGCGCCTTCCGTCCCAGCGACGACGCTACCATATTGGGCTTCTTAATTCCCGCCAACGCTATGATTAGCGTTGAGCTTAAGCGGACGGCTACCCTACTTCGCAAATCAGGCAAGAAGGCACTTGCTGCCAAAGTGCAAACCTGGGGTCAGACTATCGAAGACGGTGTCTGGGAACACGGTGTAGTGCAGCACAAGAAATATGGCAAGGTCTTCGCATATGAGGTCGATGGCTACGGATCCAACATCATCATGGACGACGCCAACTTACCCTCACTCCTTGCTCTCCCACTTCTTGGTTTCCTGAGCGCGGACAACGAAGTATACAAGAACACGCGCAAAATGATCCTTGAGAGACAGGGTAACCCCTTTTACCTTGTGGGCGATGATTTTAGCGGGATCGGCGGCCCACACATTGGATATCGACATGCCTGGCCCATGAGCGTGCTCGTGCAGGCTATGACTAGCGAAGATGATGACGAAATAATGAAATGTCTGGGTGCAGTCAAAAACGTGAGCAAGAATGGTTTGATTCATGAGAGTGTCAATGTAGATCGGGCGAGGGACTACACACGTAAGACTACCTCCTTGTCGTGCCGAATATTAGGGGCGTGTTTGCTAACGAGTAACCTTAGGGAGTTGGTTCGCTTGGGCGAACTCGGTGTTTGCGCAGACTGTACTTGATGTGGCAGACAGGAAACCGCATTTATTATTTGGCACAGGAGCGGAGCCGTACAAGCTTGCATAGGGTCTAGACGCGGGAAAAGAGGTATAAAGAGGCACTAATCGACAGAGTTAGGCGTCGAGGGGCGGTGACGTTGTCGCACGTTGGCTTTGTAGCTATTGTTTGTATGCAATTCCTATGCTGGTTTGACTCCATTCTTAGATTCTCTTATCCCACATTCTGCGGACGAGCTGATATGCAAGTATGCTCTTGCTCCGACAAGAATCTGCCTTTCAACGCCCTTAGTCTAGAAGTCTGAGCACCCGAACCTTGATGCCGCGTAACGCATTGAGCAATTTATGGTATTGCTTAGACACGGGCGCTCTTCGTCACCGCCGAGGGCTAGATTGAAGGGTCTCCGCTCAAGACAATACATTAACAGTCTGTGGAGCGGGCTCAGTAGGTAAATCGACGAGCGAGGCAGACTCATTATCAAGGCTTGCTCGGTAAAGAAAGCCTTACCTCTTGGCTATATGGTAGGTGCTCCGAGCTAGCAGGCAATGTACTCGGAAGCATATTGGTGGTAACCAGATGGCGATACTTGCATGCTTTGGTGCTTTTCATATGTCGGGCTGGTAGTGCATCTTGAATTTCTTGTTCGCCCTGTCGGGAGCTCTCGCCTGGAATTGCTCTCCTAGGATCTCGAAGACCAGCGGTCTCGGCGCATTCTCACGCTCTTTCGTCGGTAAAGGAATCTCAAACCTAAACTTAGAATGCTCTTTCGGGACCGACTTCAGCGTGTCCTTCTTCGTGATGATCTCGAACGTAAACTTCGTATCGCGCACCACAACGCCCTTCAGACCCACACGACTGACGCAGCGACTCCGAACGACTTCAAGAATCGCTCCATGCATATCCGCGCTCACAAGCATCTGCCCCGCACTCTCGGACGTTACAAACGCCCTCTCTCCGGCCAGCCCTAGGATCTCCCTCATGTAGCCAACCCACAGCGCATGCAGGCCCTCGTAGAGGTCGTACTTCTGCTGCTCCTTTGGTATCTCGAGGAGTCCGAGAGCGCGTTTTTTAGCGGCGGAGAGAGGACGGGGTTTGAGCTTGGAGCGCTTGCGGGTCTTTTCTTTGCGCCCATTGAGGACGCGGCGACGAAGGGCGCGGGCAGAGGGGGAGGGGCTTGTGGCGCGGACGTAGAGGGGTCGTTTTGTGACGCGCTCTGTGTAGTGTGTTGCTGCTGCGGTGGGTGAGTGTGCGCGGCCGAGGAGGGCCTGCGGGAAGGAAATTGCATCTTCGGCCATGGTTGGTGGGAGGCGTCTCTGTGACGTCGGCGGAGGAGTGTGAGAGACCGGAGGCGCTCGAAAAGAAGGCAGAATCCAAGAGCTGTGAGCCTGAGGGTGACGCGTTCGGCGTGGCGCTGGAAACGAAGTATTAGATGGGTGCATTTCTCGGCGACGTGTCGGCGAGTCGGGCGTCCGGTGATGCCGCATCTCTTGACCTACTTTTCTCCCCAAAAACATCACCCACCACGTTGATCTCTCCTATTGATCTCTCATATTGATCCCTCATATGCAAGTAGCGTCGAACCCACCATGTACGATACAGGTGCTCAGGTACTGCCCATGTGGAGCAATCATACACATCTCGCAACTCCTTCCCTACATGGGCGTCTCGTATTTGACACCTCAGCAGCCAGTACGCCAGAGACCGGTGACGGTCCAATCCAACTCCCGCCAAATACGGGTGGCTGCGAGGCAGAGCATCAGGCTGCCCAGGTGCCCCCTTTCCCTTTATTCCGCACACGTGCTTGCGCAGCTGCAGACATAGCCTCAACATCGCGTATTTCGCATTGGCGTATCCATCACCATCCATCACCATATAGCGTCGTTATGAAATGACTATCTCCTCCTCCCCGCTCACGTCAATCTTCTCAAGCATATGCTCCTCTTGATATTTTCACTTCCCTTCTCGCCGCGTCGTCGAGATGAGCACATCACTCTTGGCTCGCCAGATATGGACTCTAGCATGGAAGGACCTCCTGCTTGTGCTTAATAGCAAGCGGAGGACATCGACCGGTTTCCGCGCCCTCTATATTCCTATTATCTTCGTTGTTTACATGTCCTTCATCCTTAAGGTCTACTGGCCCAAAGAAACCTACGGGATCGGCAATCCAAGTACCATCAGACCCCTATCTCAAGCGATCGGCGAAGCCGTCGGTAATCGACGAACACTCGCACTCTGCAACTATGGTCCTGAAGGTGGTGATATCGACAGAGTAATAGCCTCTGTCGCCGCGAAAGCACAAGGACCCGACGGACAGATTGTCCAAGTAATTCGCAGCCCTGACGAGCTACTCACGCTCTGCAAGTCTTCCCTCTCTGGAGTCACGAAATGCTATGGAGCAGTGGAATTCTATTCTTCTCCCAGCGAGGGTGGTAAATGGAACTATACGATCCGCGTCGACGGCGCGCATGGGCACAAGATCAATATCAAGAACAACAGGAACGATGCTGAGGTCTTCATCGTCCCGCTTCAGCATGCTGTCGATTCATCAATTGCGGACATCAGCTCTGGACGTGGTGCCAAACCGCTTCCCGACACCATCGAAGAGTACCCGTTCACATCCAAGACGCAGAAGGAATGGGACGACTCCCTGGTTACATCAATCCAGAGCGCGGTTACAAAATACATTGCCATCGTGTGGTATATCGGCTTCATCGGTCTTTGCTATCAGCTTGTTGGCGTCATGGCACGAGAACGGGAGGAGGGTATGTCCGACCTACTCGAATCGATGATGCCGAACGTGAACCGCTGGCAGCCTCAATTCGCACGTCTACTAGGTCGTTGGATAGCCTTCACTATAGTGAGCACATAGTTCCCTTCCGACCCAGTATACTAACTTCTCAAGGTCTACCTTCCCTCGTGGATCATCATCGCGGTCATTGCAAAAATCGGCCTCTTTCCCAAAACAAGTGCTATCATCCTCGTCATCTACTGCATTCTCTCTGGAACAAGCTTGAACTCCTTCTCTATTCTTGGCGCCGCCTTCTTCAAGCGAGCGCAACTCAGCGGTATCACTATAGTGGTGATCGCCCTCGTGCTAGGCGTTGTAGCGCAGATCTCAGCAAAGACTCTTTCCACCGCCGCCGTGATCATCCTCGGCATCCTGTTCACGCCCATGACATTTGTTTTCAACATGATCTGGATGGCTCGATACGAAAATCTACAGATCTCTCCCAATCTTGCCGATGCAGCTCCTGGCGCAACATGGAGAGTTCCTGGAATTGTATTCTGGATCTTCATGATCATACAGACCGTCGTATACCTTATCTTAGCTGCGTACGTCGAGCGAATCCTGTATCATACCAGCTCACAAGGCCGGAAGACGGTTTACGATAATAGTGCGCAGCCAGTTATTCTTTCGAACTTCACCAAGCATTACCATCCCAACCGGTTCTGGCGGGCTTTCGGTGCTTGGTTCGGCGGTAAAAAAGCAGTTATTAAGGCTGTCAACGATATGTCGGTCGCGCCCATGAAAGGCCAGATCATGGTACTCGTTGGTGCTAACGGGTGCGGTAAATCCACGACCCTGGTAAGCATTTCCAAGTGATATCGAGGCATTGCACAGACTGATCTGGTCAGAATGCGATAGCCGGTCTTGGCGATGTCACAAGTGGAACGATCACAGTCAACGGCTCGGGAGGTATCGGTATTTGCCCGCAAAAGAACGTCCTCTGGGAATTCTTGACTGTGGAACAGCACGCTCAAATATTCAATCGCATAAAGTCTACTACGATCAGTCCTACGGCAACCGGTGACCTTAGCCAACTCATCTACGACTGTGGGCTCACGCATAAGATCAAGTCCCAGTCGAGGACTCTTTCTGGTGGCCAGAAACGAAAGCTTCAACTCGTCATGATGTTGACAGGAGGGAGCTCAGTGTGCTGTGTTGATGAAGTATCAGGTGGACTGGACCCTCTGTCTCGCCGGAAGATCTGGGATATTTTACTTGCGGCGAGAGGGGTCCGAACTGTCGTCCTCACGACCCACTTTCTTGATGAAGCCGAATTTTTAGCTGACTCCATGGTTGTCATGTCCAAGGGCTCGAAAGTGGCTGAAGGTTCCGTATCCGAACTCAAGAGCAAGCTTGGTGATGGTTATCGATTCCGTTTTCTCCACGGTACTGGCTATGGAGACTTGCCTGATATTGAAGACCTATTCCTCGGGGAGTCACATGAAAGCCTGTTCGATCAGACAATTTATACGGTCAAAGACAACAAGCGTTCGATGCGTATCATCAAGGAGCTTGAGAGCCGACACATCAAGACTTACCAAGTCACTGGCCCAACGATGGAAGAGGTGTTCATGAAGCTCGCAGCCGATCCGGACAGCTCACCTTTCGATACCTCAAGAGATCGTGACGTCAGCCCGATACCCTCTAACAGCAATGAGAAGGCAGCTCACGTGATCACAACAGATGTCAACGATGATCATTTGTTGACCGGAAGACCCCTACCCTTCCTACAACAATCCTTTATCTTCTTCAAGAAGCGCATGATTGTATTGCAGCGCAATTACCTGCCCTATGTTGCCGCGTTCCTTATCCCAATCGTCGCCACGGCATTCATATCGCTTCTCATCAAAAACAAAAGGTATCCAGGTTGCTCGCCCGATCAGCAGATCCAAGAAGCCAGTTTCGAGACTCTTTCCACAAAGTCTGACTATGAACCACTTCTCGTCGTTGGACCGACTAGAGCTTTGATGAATGCCAACTTGACCGCTTTTCAGGGCTCGTTGCCAACCCAATTCGGCGATGCAAGCTCGTCTTTGGATGCGCTACAGAAGTACATCCAAGTTGTTGAGACGGTGGAAGAGTTTCACGCCTTTATCAACGCGAACTACAGCACGACCACGCCTGGTGGCTTCTTCCTAGGCGATAACCCGGTCTTCAGCTTTTACTCTAATCTAGGCTTTCTGGGTCTTTACTCTGCAGTCTTCACACAAAATGCAGTGGATGTCCTGTTGACCAACACTACTATCACCACGAACCTCAAGTAAGTGGAACATAAGTATGGTCGTGCTTCCGTTGTTGATGAACCCAGGTCCTTCAATATCCCATGGCCGGAAGATGCTACCAACCAGATCCAGTTCATTTTCTACTTTGGGCTCATCATGGCTTGTTATCCGGCCTTCTTTGCCCTCTATCCCACGCGGGAGAAGCTACTAAATATCCGATCACTGCAATATGGCAACGGAGCTCGTCCGTTCCCGCTTTGGTACGTTTTCATATCACATTGGCTCGATTTGGAATACGGTGCTAACTTTCATCATCAGGCTTGCTTACTTGTCATTCGACTGGCTCAACATTCTAATCACCAGCATCGTAATGATTATCATCCTAGTCGCTTCTGCTAAAGACAACTGGTGGAATGCGGGCTATCTTTTTGTCGTTTTGTTTCTTTACGGATTCGCATCGCTACTGTGGTCATACATGGTGGCTTTGTTTGCCAGGTCCCAACTCTCTGCATTTGCCATTGCCGCGGGATTCCAAGCGTTCATGCTCCTCATGTACTTCACAGGAGTGATGAATGTGACAGCGAACATGGAAGCTAGCAAGATCGACTCTACCATTGAGATCTTCAACTTCACATTCAATCTCATTACGCCCATTGGGAACCTTATCAGGGCTCTCTTCGTCGCCATGAACATGTTCTCGTCGCTCTGTCGCGGTGCACCACCACGTATGGCAACTTACCCTGGAGAGATCAAACTCTACGGCACTCCCATTATCTACTTGATTGGTCAAACTCTCATCATGTTCCTCATTCTGATGATCGTCGATCACAAGTGGACAGCAAGCTGGCTCACGAAGAAAACTCCCGCGAAGGATGGCGAAGATGAGCAGACAAGGGAGAAAGAGGTCTCTGATGAGATCGATCGAGTCAGACATGCGACTGATGGGCTTCGCGTACAAAACCTCACAAAGGCGTTCAAGTCGCGCAGTCATGGTGTCAAGCTAACTGCTGTGGACGACGTTTCCTTTGGCATCAAAAAAGGTGAAGTTTTTGCGGTCGTTGGACCCAACGGTGCGGGCAAATCCACGACAATTGGCATGCTCCGTGGTGAGATCCAGCCTTCGCAACGCGGCGCGAAGATTGACCTTGGCGACATCAATGTCCTGCACGATAGAAGCACGGCGCGCACTCGCATGGGCGTCTGTCCCCAATTCGATGCCGTAGATCAGATGACAGTGCTCGAGCAACTCGAGTTTTATGCCGGTATACGAGGTGTTCCCGATGCGAAGCGCAACGCGCGCCAAATTGTCACCGCCGTCGGCCTGGAGAAGTTCGCGAAGAGTATGGCGTCGCGTCTCTCCGGCGGCAATAAGAGGAAGCTCAGCTTAGGCATCGCCTTGATTGGAAACCCGGAGCTGGTCCTTCTTGATGAACCTAGCAGTGGCATGGACCCGCTTGCAAAGCGCATCATGTGGAAGACGCTCACCAAGTTTGTGTCTGGCCGTAGTGTCTTGCTCACAACGCACTCTATGGAGGAAGCAGATCACCTTGCCGACCGTGTGGGTGTGCTAGCTAACAGGATGCTTGATCTAGGTACGACGTCACATCTACGCCGGAAACACGGCTACGGGTTTCATGTACAGCTCATCTGCGCATCCGCACCGCACACCTCTGCTGAGGAGATTGAGGCCGTGAAGCAGTGGGTAAGCGCTGCGCTTCCGGGCGCAGAGGAGGAAGGCTATCCGTACCATGGCCAGTTGCGGTACAATGTTCCGGCTCAAGGTCCCACCACACCAGGGAATTCCACAACGAAGGCGGATAAGGAGGAGTTGTCTGTTGGTAAACTCTTCGTCTTACTGGAAGAAAACAAAGAGAATCTGGGCATACAGTTTTATTCCGTATCGCCGTCCACTTTCGACGAAGTCTTCCTGAGGGTTGTAGCGAAGCACAACATTGGTGAAGAAGATAGACCCACGGCCAAGCGAACGCTAAAGGACTATGTCAAGACGGCTATTAGGTACATACTCTTTGGAGGTGTGAGGCTTCCTTTCCTTCGATAAACGGAATTTTGAAAG
The DNA here is from genome assembly GCA_030770425.1 of Darksidea phi. Taxonomy (NCBI): domain Eukaryota; kingdom Fungi; phylum Ascomycota; class Dothideomycetes; order Pleosporales; family Lentitheciaceae; genus Darksidea; species Darksidea phi. Next base: position 110,912 of record JASJFT010000035.1, on the reverse strand, counting down.
CTGGTGTAAAGGAGCGATCGAAGAGGTTTCACCCGAGGGTCCCACTGTTTGGCGTACCTGAACGCTATATTTACACGCGGTATTGGTGGATTTGCAGTAGTCGGGGCGTGATCATACTTGGTGCCGAGTACGACTCTCAATTTACAGTTATTTATCTCCTGCCTTTGATGACGCTCATGGTGTTGCTTTCACATTGGGCGTGCTAAGCGCGCTAAAAAAAAAATGACATCACCCCACGTCGAACGTCCAAAACCGCGCTTTCAGCCCAGTGTCACGGCATCGGTCTCTTGATCGGCACGGCTTTGTCTGTAGGAACAGACTTCTCAAACCACGTGGCAGATCGAAGTTCATCGCAATTGCATAACGATATATGCGCAGCACTATCCATGCTGATACGCCGCTACACGAGCATCGTGGACTTATCCTGTACAGTGATAAACATCTCCAGCCTCCGACTGCGTTTACTGAAACGTTCGACCCGATTCAGCATACGTAAAGCGGGTAGTCCGATATCTAAAATGCTACATTCAGCAAAACTCTCCGACCTCTCGTCTTCAAAACGCATCTTCGCACCCACCGGCGGCTCCAACGATCCCGGCCATGCGATTCAATACAACCGCGGCACCCTTGAAAAATCAAGTCTCCTTCCCATCCCAACGGACCAATTCCACGCCTGGTTCAAAGAAGCGGTTTCGGCTGGCGTCTACCAGCCTGAAACCGTCACGTTGGCTACAGCGTCCCTACCTGATGGCAAACCAAGTGCAAGGATTGTGTTTATGAAAGAGCTGGACGAAAAGGGTTTTGTGATTTATTCGAATTGGGAAACGAGTCGGAAGAGCAAGGACGTTAAAAGCAATCCGCAGGCAGCACTCACGTTCTGGTGGCGAGAGCTTGAGCGTCAAGTCCGCGTGGAGGGAAAAGTTGAACGCTTGACATCTGAGGAAAGCCAGGTTTATTACAATACGCGGATCCGGGGAAGTCGGATTGGTGCGTGGGCCAGTCCGCAGAGTCAGGTGCTAAAGGGGAGGGAGGAACTTGAGGGTTTTGTAGCTGAAGTGGAGAAGAGGTTCGAGGGAAAGGATGAGATACCCGTGCCGGAGTTTTGGGGTGGGATTAGGGTGATACCCGAGGTCGTGGAGTTTTGGCAAGGGAGGGAATCAAGGCTGCATGATCGGTTTCGGTATACAAAGATTGAGGGGTGGGAGGGAAAGGAGGAGTGGAAGATTGAGAGGTTGAGTCCTTGACTAGGACAAGAATTTCGAGAAGGGCGCGAATTAGAGTTCCACGCAACGAGGGCTTAGTTTGCCGAAACATTTGCATCCCAGTGAGTATGAATTCTATCGAATTACTCATGGACACTCAGACTCACTTCACCCGCTCGATCTAATTGATGCTGGAGTACAGGATCGTCTCTTTCGGCATCGTAGTGACCGTAAACCAATCCTCATAGGTAGTACTCACAGTCTGTGCATGAGTAGTAAAAATTCCTTCGCTCTCTCGGCTAGATATTTACCGTATGAGCCGTCTAGCTTGTGATCGTCCTTGTACTGGTGCTGTTCACTGGGGGTAGCGCCGAACTAATCAAGCAACTGCATGTCGGCGTGAGATACACGCCAGACCAGAAGTAGCTGAGGTCTCTCATGTACGGTGGAAGTGGTGTGTCGCGCTTTGAAAGCCCGTGCGGCATGGCTATTGGCACTGTGGTGATGGTCGGTTGGATGGAGGCAGGTGTTGAAGCCGTGGCAACCGGGTTTGTGGAGTCTGTGACTACGGCTGGATCTGAATTCATCTTTGGCTTCGGCGGCGGCGTTCGGGCAGATTGGCGGCATGCAGCCTACACAGTTATTGATATTCACATCTTCATCTCTGGCAATACTACGCCTAAACTTACAGGGACAGGAGCTTGACGGTTCCTATTCTACTACTGACTCCCACTTGGGGGGACTACACATGTTGCTCGCCTTCTGGTCCAATCCTACGTTGAAAATTTCGCAATGTCATCCCTTTTGAGCGTCGCCGTCGATGCGATAGGCCTTGCAGAGGTGGCGCTCGAGGCAGATTTGCTGGCATTCTTCCGGGTTATAATAGTGCTCAATGGACCAGTCTCCGCCTTGCTCAACGAGGGTGCAATAGTATTGGAATCCCAGCCACACTCTATGGCTGACGAGGGGATTGACAGAACATTGTTGAGGTTGGGTGGCTTCAAGTGCGTTAGCAACAGATTGGGAAGAACCGTGATCGCCGCACTAAACCCTTGCTAGCTCCCAAGACGCTAAGGCTCAACCTCACTTCCATCACGCCCGTCGACTTCACACCCACCCCACGCCACCTATCCCCATCCACTGGGGAGCAGTAAACTGACGCATACTTCTGAACCAATTCGTTTCTCATCACATCTCGAGCCTCTCCTATGACACCGCTCACCCCCCTCCGCGCCACGGCGCGCACCACCGCTCTCGTCCACCGCCAACCTAACCTCAAATTGCCCCTCAGCTTTCGCACCTATCCCTTGCGGACCTTTTCGCAATCGAAAGTTCGACGAGGGGGAGGGGGACATGAGTCGCAGTATGATCCGCCAACCGGGTGGCTGTTTGGCGTGAAGCCGGGCGAGAAGTATGAGAAGGAGGGATGGGAAGGAATTTGGTATTGGGGTTTCTATGGGAGTTTTGCACTGGCGACTGTGGCGTATGCATTTAAGCCGGACACAAGGTACGTTTAGATGGTATAATTTGGGCTGAGCGGACTGGATGGGTAGAGGACACGGTGGTGTGTAAATGTACTGACTATTAGATAGCATTCAAACATGGGCCCTCGAGGAGGCACGCCGACGATTGGAAGCAGAAGGCATTCTAGAGGACCCTGATACGAAGCCGAAGCAATAGAGCATCCACGAACGAACGAGCGGTAGACCGACTGCGGGTGGACTGTATATATGCGGTATACGACAAGTGGCATATTTCCTTTGTGCACGACTCATAGAGCAATGTCGTGGGCGGCTGCGACGCCGATGATACTTAACAATGGGATTGTTTCGCAACAAATTTACAACGTGGAGAAGTGTCGACATTCGTGGTGCCGTAGTGTGACTTGGGAGTGCCTAATTGACGCATCGAACCTGCGGATAGCCCTCGCTAACATATATATATAAGATAGCTTTCCAGTTAACCCGCACTCCTCACCCCAGAAAGATTCGCCAGCTGCAATCAATAGTTATTCTCTTTTGCACACAGTCTACCAAAGGCCATGCGACTAGCTTGGCTGTATCGGCAGGCGTGAAAACTGAGTGCTAAGGTGTCATGATTGGTTTTCTGAGATCTTTGGATGCTAGACTTCATATTGTGTTCATATCTATACTGGGTTGGTGCCTTGAGTTGACGGATATCAATCACCCGAAGACAGATAAACAGTTTCTGGTGTACATGCCTGATTCCTAAGCTATTCTTTGTTCTCGTGCTCTTGCACTGCCACTATATATTTTTCCCGTGTGCCTCCACGGTATCCATTCCAGATTCATCCCTCGCCTCAAGGCGCCGGATACCCCAAAGCAAAAGCCTCCTTAATCTCCTCATAACCATATCCCGCGGTAAGCGCCAATTGCAACAGGATTCTCGCCTTCTGCGGATTCAGAAACCCACTTGCAATGGCAAAATGCTCATCTGTACTTGGTACAAACCCATCCGGACTCCTGTGGCTTGCCACCATTGGTAGTCCCGTTGCATTGAATAGCTCTTCGGCTGCTAGGCTAGCTACATCAGACAGACCTCCAGCTCCCATGCCGGCGAAAACGAGGCCGTCAGCGCCCGCGGCGTAGGATGCGTTGAAGAGGGCGGGATCCATGTCTTGATGCGCGTACAGGATATCTACTTGGGCGAGATCGGTGGTGTCAGTAAGAGAGAAGTGAGTTACGCCAATGGGTGTAGCAGGGGCATAGTAGAAGTAGGGGACCTGGTTTATAAAGAATCCTAGCTGGCCTGCTTCAGTGCTGAAGAAGGTGTCGAGGGAATTGGCATTGTTTTTGGTGGTGTAGTAGGCGGAGCCGATGCGACTAGAACATTTGTTAGCATGTCGTCTTCTTAGACTCGGAGAAACTATGATAAGGAGACTCACTCATTCAACGTGATCCTTCAAAGTGAGGTTACGAGTTAGCAAAGCCTGCGAGGAGACACCTGTAACCCCAAGGATGCTTACATGGTTCCCCGATCTTTCGCGTTTGGAGATGCTGCCAACGTAACCGCCTGTAGTAGGTTGAGAGGGCCGTCGGCACTGAGTGCAGTGGCTGGCCTCATGGCGCCTACGCAAACAACCGGCTTGCTCGAATTCACAACTAGATCCATAAAAAAAGCCGTCTCCTCTAGCGAATCCGTTCCATGCGTAATCACCACACCAGCGATCTCTTCCTTTTCCAGCTCCACGTTGATCAGACCGGCCAGTCTCACCAGGATGGTCTCATTGATCGAAGGACTACCCAGATTGGAGATCTGGTACCCAGCGATATTGGAAATGTTAAGAATCTCCGGAACGGCATCAACAAGTTGCTGGATACCCAGGCCAACTTGGTAACCGACTGTCTGGGTGTTGGCTAAGGTGGCGGCACCGAGTTAGCAAAGCTTATTTAGAGGAGTGCCTGTTGTCTTAGACTAGAAGCCCCTCAGTCCTGCGGAACACGAGGAGTTCTGATTGAAGACATCCATTCTGTACCTCAGAGTTACATACATGATCCTTGGGAGGCGATCGTACCGCCTGTGGCGAAGATAGTGACGTTGGGAAGGGAGGTGTTGATGGGAGTTTGACTACGGGTGAGGGTACGATTAGTAAGTGTCCAGGAATGATATATGTACCCAGTGTTGCTCACATGTCCTGCCGTTTGAAGAGGTGGTGGACGACTTGGGAGGAGGGGACCGTCATTGGCGACACAAAGGCAATGGCCATGAAAGCCGGCAGCACGTGAGCGAAAGGTCTCATGTTAACAGAATCGAGGATAATCCGAAGCGCGGCAATCTCTAGAATCTCGCTACTCCTCCTCTTTATACACTTTTTCCATCCGCCTTACTCTGCAGATGAGCTAAACCCATTGCTCGAGAGTCTTGGATTCCATCGCGATCCTTCCTCTTATCTATACCTATCCGTCAGCATTGGGAGCGACCGAAGCGCGCCGTCTTGTCATCGTCCTGCCGGAAAGACCCCGGAAACCTATGGGCGCTCGTCACCTTGCTTGTTATGTAACAAGAAAACCGACATTTTGGTAATGGCCGTCGTTATCGGCGTGCGTTCGTCCAGGCCGCCAAGACGCTTCAGGCGTCGATAAGTGTAGTAAGAGTTCGCAAAGGGGTGCTAACCCGGTGCGCGGGCTCGGATTCAACAATGGCATGCAAGCGGTATCTCTTTCGGTAAGTACAATCGCAAAGCAAGTACTGCCAAAATGGAGCTACCGGTGGCTTCATGGTGTAGTACTGGTCCTTGCGGCCCTATCAGTAGGCCCCACACTACAAAAACTTCCTTTGCTCACTAGTAGTTGGGACGTAATGGCAGTGCAGAGACACAATGCAGTCCGTACATAGCTCACACACATGGTTATACGTATTGCTCAGAACTGAACTTCTACGTTTGCAGCCTTTCCGCCGTATGGTGGAACGCGATGCCCCGGTGAGAAAAAGCGGTGATAACACTAATAGTCATTACGGTAATACAACATGGCCAATGCTACGAATACGAACACAGAGCCAAACCTCCAAGAACGCCAGAGTCAAACGCAACAGCCCAAGGGGATAGATATCGTGCGCGAAACGAGTTTCAAAGACTCCATCCGCACACGATGCAAATGTCGCAAAAACGCCCATAATGCAGAACGAGACTCGACCCCACCAGATAAGAAGGGCCGAGCGTACACTACTAAATGCTCGACCCTGTCCTGCCCTCCGTACCACTCTTTTTACCACTACTCTTCTTCTTCCCCTTGCCCTTCCTCCTCGCAAGCTCAGATGGAGGACTTGCACTTGGCGCACCCTCGCTGTTCTTCAACCCCTTGACCTCTTTGAGTACGTCCCTAAAGCCCTCTTCCAAGGTCGTCATCCGAGCCAGCATAATTCTGCTCATGCGCTTCGACTCTTCGTCACTGCCATTATTGTCTCTAGCTCTTGCTCGTGCCGCCATCTCGATTTGCGTGCTGAAGGACGCGGGAAGTCCGCTGAAAGCACCAAAGTTTTGTGGACGATTATCGCCAAGATCAGAAGCCAGGTCTAATGCCATGGCGTTGAATGACGGTTCGCGCCCACGCTGGTTGAGGGAGACAAAATTGGCAATGTTGGGTGTTTGGCGACCGGAATGAGGCGGCGGCATAATGGCGCGAGGTCGGGTAGCCACTGCACCGCTCATCGCAGGACGTTTTGTGGTCCTGAACCCATCAATGCGACCGGGAGTAGTTGTTCCACTACGGGTTGCCGTACGAGGAGGCCTCTGGGGGGACCGTGAGCGAGAAGACTCATCAGCAGTCTCTTTCGTTGGACTGAAAAGAACCGTGTTCGTGGAGAGGTTACGGTTGTGGCCGGGTTTATGCACACCGGGTCTTTTGCTTGGCGACACTCTATGATGGGGATGAGACTCGACGGACGAAGGAGACCTCGCAGGAGTACGGGCTCCGGGGGTTCGCGGTTTGATCGTCATTGGTGTCCGGAAAAACTCATCCTCTGATGTGTCATATCCGGCATCGTGAGGCTTGCTATCTTCCTCATTGGCATTCTTTGTTGTGCGGTCGGAAGCGGCATGCTCTTCTTCATCATTAGTAAGGAGCTCGTCGTCCCCATCATCTTCGGTCTGCTGGGGCCCGTCGTCATCCATGTCCGGCTCTTCTTCCTCGAGAATTGGACGTGCGAATGGGCTTAGATTGTCATCCGGATCCGACGCAACAGCTCTCGCTGTTGTCAATGGATGTTTGCGTTTCTGCTGTGCTTGTCCAGCTGTCCTAGTGCGCCGCAAGGTGGGTCTTTTCCGCAGCTCCAAGCGGTCGAGGGTGGAACGAGTATCTTCTTGAGGTGGAAAAACATCGCCACCTTCACTACCCATACGGTTCATCCAGTCGGATACTACGTTGCTCGAATTTCTCCTTCCCATCTGGTTTGATGGTACCTGTAGGCTGGGATCTTGGAACGGTCGGCGGAATACCTCCTCCAAAGCGCGATCTTTTCGGAAGGTTGTAATCGAAGGCTCACGTAGGCGGTTCCCGGGGCTGAACACATCCATGGGGCCACGGATACTAAATGCAGGAGCGGTAGCCTTTGAATGAGACCGTCCGCGTTGCTCCACCAGATCGGTTGGGCCGTAAGCGAGGTTTGACAGAAGCAAACGTTCATAGAAAAAGACACTAAACAAGATGGGTATGTGCGTAATCTTGATAACAAGTCGGTTTAGTCGTACGTAACGCTTGAACAGCATGCAGTACTTGAACGGAACAAGCAGCCAGCCGATGATATTCGTTGGAGGAATATAGGAGAAGAGGGCGTCTGACTTGACCATGGATAGTGTGTTGACCGCAAACAGGAACTGGTGTTCCTCGTTGGCGTTCTGCACAACGGCCATGAAGGAGTTTGTTAAAACCGTTACTAAGATAGTAACAATGAGGAAATGACAGATAAAGAGGAACAGAGCCAGCAGGGTCTTTCCGAGAGGGTTATAGTCAGCCCAAATGTCCCATGCCGCAGGTGTAAATCCCATTACAAGCTGAAACAGGGCGTAGGCTGTGTTTCCAGCACCGAGATCTTTCTTGAAGGCAAGCGTAAAGGCGACGAAGAAACCGGAGCAGGCGATGACAATGAGCACCAGAATGGCAACCAAATCCATGGCCATCATGCGGAAAGCGATCAAGAGCTGTGAGAAGTATTTGTAGTGGTCGAGGGCAGAGAATAGGCGGGGAAATAACAGGACAGCGGACGACCCGAGGACATCGTAGGCCATACTCGACATTGCGTGCCGGCTGTGCACGTCGGGCATCAGGATTCCGTAGAGGCGCAAAACGTAGTAGACCAAGAACAAGAGTAGGATGCCTAGGTCAAAAGCGTTCCAAACGCTCATAATGTATAGTCCAAAGCCCTGCTCGGAGAACCCGACCAGCTCGTCGAGCATGTAACCAGCGCTCCAGAACCAGAACAAGACCTCCAAGCCGGTGATATCGTCAGATTTCTCTGCAAGAACAGCAAGGAAGAGGCCCAGCATTGTGCCAAACGAGAGGGTTGAGAACAAGTTGCGGTAGCGCGGTACGCGTAGTCGTGAGAGCTTGAACAAGGAGGCGTCGTGAGGATCGTAGAGCGTCACAGTACGCCTCATGAGCGCGGCAGCTGCATGTTGCGGCTGTACATGCGGCTGCTTCATCGGCGACAGACGCCGCGACGGCCCTCGACCGGGCGAAAGATTATCATCAAAGGTGCGGTAGCGGCGGACCGGGGCCTCGAGTTTTCTGTGAAGGCTGTCGGCGACCGAGTGAAAGACGATTGTTCCGGCCCAGATGGCCTCTGTGGTGCACATTAGCATCTGCGCCCGCATCAGACCAGCCCGACTCACCTAGCTGCTGGACCACCAGAGGATGCGCGAGGAACTTCTTGGCTTGCGCACGGATGGCGAGTTCGACGGCGGATATGCGAGCGGAGCGGGAACTCTGGAGGGGCCAGTTGCCGCCAGGGGTCATGGTGCCCGGGGTGGTGAGGCCTTGGAGAGGATTGAAGTCGTAGCTCAGAGCATCAATCAACTCGCGGGTGGAGAACTCCTTCAGCAGCCTCATGGCGAGCAGCTCGCAAATCAACGCCCTCGAGTTGTTGACTCCCACATTGCCTGGGTGCACTTCGCCTTCCTTGCGAAATTGCAGGCAGTTTGCCAGGAGACAGTATATGGCGCCGCGGGAGAAATGGTCGGCCAAGATCTGCTGCTGGATGGGCTTGACCAGGAACTGCGAGACCTGCGGAGAACGCAGCTGGTCCCAGGAGAGCGTCGTCTCGCATCGCTGGATGACGATGATTCGGATGGCGTGCGTCGTGTTGTAGATGGGGATGCGATCTGGGTTCGGGTGAGGGCAGTAAACAAACAGGATGCATGGTTGCGTACCTAGAAACTCGGCAGAGAAGACGGGCAGCAGAGGACCGTCGGCGCGACTGTGCTCATGCTCGTCCTCATCGTTGTCGTTGTCCTCGTCATCGCCGTCACCGCCGCCGCCATCGTAGCGGGCTATGTAGTCGTCGTCATCGGATGCGCTCTGCTCGTCGGCATGGCGGCTACGGTACCGGTTCAGGGCGGCGAGCAGGGGCGTGGCTTCGGAGGACTGGCCGTCTTTTCGGGAGCGCAGCAGTGATTTGAACATGGGAGTCCGTCTTGTCCTCCCGATGCGCAGTCTTCGCTCTGGACGCGCGGTGGTGGACGGGAGTGGTCGAGCAGCGGAAAGTTTCACGAGAGCGGAGCAGGAAAACGATAAGGGCTCGAGTGCTGCTAGGGACCGCGCTGCCTTCCGCAGCCGTGCTAGACACCCAAGCCGGGCCCTTCACCGCTCCTCTCCGACACGGTGCTGAAGGGTGCTGAAGAGGTGATCATGGGATGCCCCCGGTGCTGTAGATAGCGACCGTTCCCCGTATGTCCCGATGTGGGGAGAGGGGCCAATGGCAGCACACGGCTTCACACACGCCGCCAGAGGAATCGCGCATACCCCGGATGGCGCATCGGCGAGCGGCGAGCTACTGCAGCGTCGATGCGCATGTCGAACATGCTCGTGCAGGATGGGCGGGGAACAGGTCCTGTTTGCGCGTACCAGATGCTGCCAATCACTATGCTTGACGTTGGAGCGATGCGTAGCCTTGGCGAAGCAATCATCGGGGGTTCTTTGGCAGATGCGTATCACACATAATCCACGTGCCGTACTACTCTGTGTGCATATACCGGTACGGTCAAAGGGTGTCAATGGTGCATGCGGTCCATTGGCTCATACAGAGCATCGCGATTGGCGCGGTGACGGCTGCTGATTATTGGAGATGCATGCTTTTCCCTCGCTAACATGACCACGGGAGAAGCAGGGCAGCGAAAGCAGGGCAAGAAAAAGCAGGCAAGAAAAAGCAGGGCACGGAGAAGTGGGCAGGGAGGAGCAGGGACACATCCCCCATCCACATCCACATCCACATCCCACATCCCACGTTCCACCCCCACTCCCACTTCCCACTCTGGCCTCGCTGGCCTGTCTGGCCAATGGCGGCCAATGGCGGCCGCTGTGGCTGCTGTGGCTGCTGTGGCTGCTGTGGCTGCTCTGGACCCCCGCCAACACCAAACTAAAAATTCCTCCAAGGCGCGATCGACTGCCGCTGAAAAAAATATGTTTCGGCCTCAGCTCGCGCAACCCCCTCCTCTCCTGCACTTCTCGATAGACTCGACTCGCAAGGCTCCTGAAGCCCTCGAGCTGTCCTCCCTCCACCATCATGGCCCACTACCACCATGAGGACCCCAACATGGCCCTGGAGCTCGGCGACGGCCATGTCTGCTTCGGCCAGAGCTTCGGCGCCGACAAGAGCATTGCCGGCGAATTGGTCTTTCAGACGGGCATGGTCGGCTACCCGGAATCCATCACCGACCCCTCGTACCGCGGCCAGATCCTCATCATCACCTTCCCGCTCGTGGGCAACTACGGCGTGCCCTCCCGCGAAGAGACGGACAGCCTACTCAAGGACCTCCCCGCCTACTTTGAGGCCAAGGAAATTCACATTGCCGGCCTGGTCGTGGCCGCATACGCCGGGGACGCCTTCTCACATCATCTGGCCACTTCGTCGCTGGCGACATGGCTGAAAGAGCAGGGCGTGCCTGCCATCACTGGCGTGGACACGCGAGCACTCACCAAGCGCATCAGAACCGAAGGAAGCATGCTCGGCCGCCTGCTGCGGAGGACAGCACCGTCGCCCATCTCGAAACAAATTACCGGTGGTGCCGTCAACACGCAGGCCCTCGCCGACCCGCCTGTCGAAAGCGATTGGAGGCCTGACTTTGAGCAGCTCGAATGGGTGGATCCAAACAAGAAGAACCTCGTGGCCGAAGGTGACGTGCTGTGTGCCAGCTCGCATGCAAGTCGTCTAACTCTTGCGCAGTGTCGATCAAGGAGCCCAAGCTCTACTCTCCCGACCCTTCCACGGCCCTCAAACACCCCTCGGGCCGCCCTGTTCGTGTAGTATGCGTCGACGTCGGGCTCAAGTACAACCAGCTAAGATGCCTTGTCAGACGGGGGGTCGAGGTGCAGGTCGTTCCCTGGGACTACGACTTCCCTAAGCTTGCCGGCAAAGAGTACGACGGCCTGTTCATCTCGAATGGTCCCGGTGATCCAGCCATGATGGAGCCTACAGTACGCCATATCAAGGCCGCCATGGACGAGGCGAGGACACCCATATTTGGCATCTGTTTAGGCCACCAGCTGCTTGCCCGAGCTGCAGGCGCCGACACGCTGAAGATGAAGTTCGGCAATCGCGGCCACAACATTCCCTGCACAAGCTTGATCTCGGGCAGGTGTCACATCACGTCCCAGAATCACGGTTATGCGGTGGACGCGAAGACTCTGCCTAACGGCTGGGAGGAGCTTTTCGTCAATGCCAACGACGGCAGCAATGAGGGCATCCGCCATGTCCGGAGACCCTACTTTAGCGTCCAGTTCCATCCCGAACATGCACCCGGTCCGCGAGACACCGAATACTTGTTCGATGTCTTCGTAAACACCATTAAGAAGGCCTTTGATTCCTCCCAAGCGCTCTCACAGCCAGTCGAGTTCCCCGGAGGTACTGATGAGGAGAACAAGAAGTTGGCTCCGCGTGTGAGTGTTAAGAAGGTACTCGTGCTGGGTAGCGGCGGTCTCAGCATTGGACAAGCGGGCGAGTTTGACTATTCCGGAAGCCAAGCTATCAAGGCTCTAAAGCTGGAGGGCATCTACACTATCTTGATCAACCCTAATATCGCTACTATCCAGACTTCAAAGGGCCTCGCTGACAAAGTGTACTTCCTTCCAGTCAACGCCGACTTTGTCCGCAAGGTCATCCAGAAAGAGCGACCGGACGGCATTTACGTCACCTTTGGTGGACAGACCGCTCTACAAGTTGGTATCCAACTCAAGGACGAATTCGAGGGTCTTGGTGTAAAGGTGCTCGGTACTCCCATCGAGACCATCATCACGACCGAAGATCGTGAACTTTTCGCTCGCAGCATGGAATCCATTGGCGAGAAGTGCGCCAAGTCAGCATCCGCTAGCTCCGTGGATGAGGCCATGCGGGTCGTAAAGGACATCGGATTCCCTGTCATTGTTCGAGCGGCTTACGCTCTGGGTGGACTTGGAAGCGGATTCGCCGAAGATGAAGGACAACTGCTAGATCTTTGCAACAAAGCATTCGCCGCAAGCCCCCAAGTGCTGATCGAGCGAAGCATGAAGGGCTGGAAAGAGATCGAGTACGAAGTCGTTCGCGATTCTCGGGATAACTGCATCACCGTCTGCAATATGGAGAATTTTGACCCCCTTGGTATCCACACCGGAGATTCTATTGTTGTTGCCCCATCCCAAACGTTATCCGATGAAGACTATAATATGCTGCGAACGACCGCTGTTAACGTCATCCGCCATCTCGGAGTGATTGGCGAATGCAACATCCAATACGCCTTGAATCCGTTCTCTCGCGAGTACTGCATCATTGAAGTAAATGCTCGCCTTTCTCGCTCATCTGCGCTTGCCTCCAAGGCCACTGGCTACCCCCTTGCCTTCGTTGCCGCTAAGCTGGGCCTGAACATTCCCCTCAACGAGATCAAGAACTCAGTCACGCAGGAGACAAGCGCGTGCTTCGAGCCGTCGCTTGACTATGTGGTGGTTAAGATTCCGCGATGGGACTTGAAAAAGTTCTTGCGCGTATCTACGCTTCTCGGGTCGTCCATGAAAAGTGTTGGTGAGGTTATGAGCATCGGTCGGACCTTTGAAGAGGCTATCCAGAAGGCCATCCGTGCCATCGATCCACACAACCCCGGGTTCAGCGCGACAACCGCCCTGATGCGAATCGATGAAGAGCTACAGACACCATCAGACCAGCGCCTGTTTGCCATCGCAAACGCCATGAAGGCCGGCTACAGTGTGGACAAGATCTGGGAAATGACCAAGATCGATAAATGGTTCTTGAGTCGCCTCAAAGATTTGAGCAACTTTGAGAAGCTCATGTCGAACTATAACACTGCAACTATAACCAAGCCTCTGATGAGGCGGGCGAAACAACTCGGATACTCTGACAGTCAACTGGCCGCATTCTGGGGATCAGCCGAGGGCGCCGTGCGTCACGCTCGCCTTAGTGCTGGCATCCTCCCGTTTGTCAAGCAAATTGACACGGTCGCTGCAGAGTTCCCAGCCGTGACGAACTACTTGTACTTGACGTACAATGGAGCTGAGCACGATGTTGATTTTGAAGATCGAGGTATCATGGTGCTTGGCTCCGGTGTTTACCGAATTGGCTCATCTGTAGAATTCGACTGGTGCTCGGTCAGGGCTATCCGCACATTGCGTGAGCAAGGCTTTAAGACGGTCATGGTCAATGTAAGTTGAGATCTTTGTTATGTTGGACGCGTACCTGCCTGCCTCCTGGATGGACAGTCCTGCGTTCGACCAGGGAACCTAACATCCAAAAATCGGGTTTTTTTGGACGCCGTTGGATCTTTTGCCTTTCATTTTCTTTCCTTGCTTGGTCTGTATCATGCTAACTTCCCTGTGGTTTAACCCTGAAACGGTGTCGACTGATTTCGACGAAGCGGACCGGCTGTATTTCGAAAATATCAGCCTTGAAACGGTATTGGACATCTACGCCATGGAAAACTCTGGTGGCGTCATCATCTCCATGGGTGGCCAGACGCCAAACAACATTGCTCTAAAGTTGCACCGCCAACACGTCAAGATCCTCGGGACTTCGCCGGAGATGATCGATACCGCCGAGAATCGCTACAAGTTCTCCCGAATGCTGGACCGCCTCTCTGTCGATCAGCCGGCATGGAAGGAACTCACAAGCATTGAGGAGGCCACCGAGTTTTGTGAAAAGGTCTCTTATCCCGTGCTCGTCCGCCCATCATACGTCTTGTCCGGGGCCGCCATGAACACCGTCTACTCTAGAGATGATTTAGCCAATTACCTCAAGCAGGCTGTCGATGTGTCCCGCGATCACCCCGTTGTTATCACCAAGTACATCGAGAATGCAAAGGAGATTGAAATGGATGCTGTTGCGCGCAACGGTAACTTGATCGGCCACTTCATCTCAGAGCACGTCGAAAATGCCGGTGTTCATTCGGGCGATGCGACCCTCATTCTGCCACCACAAGATCTAGATCCAGAAACCGTCCGGCGCATAGGGGATGCTACGCGGAAAATCGGTAACGCTCTAAATGTCACCGGACCTTTCAATATCCAGTTCATCGCCAAGGACAATGAGATCAAAGTCATTGAGTGCAATGTCCGCGCATCGCGTTCATTTCCCTTCGTTTCCAAAGTCACCGGTGTCGACCTCATTGAGATGGCCACCAAAGCCATGGCAGGCCTTGAAGTCCAGGAGTACCCCCTGACCAACATTCAGCCCGATTTAGTTGCCGTAAAAGTGCCCCAGTTCTCCTTCTCTCGACTTTCCGGTGCTGATCCTGTCCTTGGTGTAGAGATGGCCTCTACGGGGGAGGTAGCATGTTTTGGCCGCACCAAGTACGAGGCTTACATCAAAGGCCTCATAGCTACTGGCTTCAGACTGCCGAACAAGAACATACTGCTTTCCATTGGTTCTTTCAAAGACAAAGTGGAGATGTTGCCCTCTATCCTGAATCTCCATAAAATGGGGTTTAAGCTGTTTGCTACCGCCGGTACCGCCGACTACATACAGGAACATGGTGTTCCTGTAAAGTTCCTGGAGGTGCTTCCCAGTGGCGACCAGGACGAGCAGAAGCCGGAGTATTCACTGACCCAACATCTGTCCAACAATCTCATCGACCTGTATATCAATTTGCCATCTAGCAATCGCTTCCGACGCCCAGCAAACTACATGAGCAGAGGGTATAGGACTCGTCGTATGGCGGTTGACTATCAGACGCCTCTAGTCACTAATGTCAAGAACGCAAAGATATTGATTGAAGCACTCTCCCGCCACTACGATCTCGAGATTAGCAAGGTTGACTTCCAAGAGTTCTTCCCTGCACGGGGTACTCAAGGTGGTTCATCGATGGAGTTATCTAGGGGGATAAACGGGTCCATGTCGCTTACACAACTACTTGCGAAATCGCCGTTCAAGGGAAAGCATATTACCTCCGTCCAGCAATTCAGCCGCGCTGATCTCCATCTCCTCTTCACCATTGCTCAGGAGATGCGCCTTGGCGCCCAGCGTCAAGGCTGTCTCGAAGTCCTCAAAGGTCGCGTCCTTTGCACTATGTTCTTCGAGCCATCGACCCGCACATCAGGATCTTTTGACGCTGCCATGAAGCGTCTCGGGGGGGAGGTCATTGTCGTAAATGAACTTGTATCCTCCACGCAGAAGGGTGAAACCATTGCTGACAGTATTCGCACGTTAGGATGTTACGGTGATGCTATTGTGCTTCGTCATCCGTCAGAGGAATCAATCGACATCGCAACCAAATTTTCGGACGTCCCTGTCATTAATGCCGGCAACGGAAGCCGCGAGCACCCAACTCAGGCCATCTTAGATATCTTCACGATCCGTGAGGAGCTTGGAACCGTCAACGGACTAACAATCACATTCGTCGGCGATCTCAAATACGGCCGCACAGTCCACTCCCTCTGCGAGCTGCTCTCCCATTACGACGTTACTATCAACCTTGTGTCGCCTACCTCGCTTCCGATCCCCATCACTGTCCTCGAGGGCCTGAAATCCCGCGGCCAGCTCGGCGTCATCTCCAACGACCTCGCATTAGACATCGTCGCCCAGTCAGACGTTCTGTACTGCACCCGCGTGCAAAAAGAGCGCTTCGCAGACATTGCTAGCTACGAGCGTGTCAAAGATAGCTTTGTGGTTGACAACAAATTGCTAAAGAGTGCGAAGGCGAGTATGGTGGTTATGCATCCTCTACCGAGGAACAATGAGATTCAAGAGGAGGTCGACTTTGATCCTAGGGCCGCCTATTTCAGACAGGTAAGCACTTTAACAACAATTAAGAGACTATGTAACTAACCAACTATAGATGAAATATGGACTGTACACACGGATGGCACTGCTAGCAATGGTGATGGCTCCCTGAGTGTGCCGCGCTGCTGCTTCACACATACCCTTTTCAATATCACTACCAGACTGCGTTTTTCCTGGTTCCACCGCTTGTGGGCCCAGCGCTATAGAGATGCTCGAGATAGAAAAGCAACCAAAAGTACTTCGTTCTCACATTCATTCGTATGTAGACAACATCATATTGTAGGCATTAAGAACCGTACCCGGGTTTCTCTACTTTTTCACGGGCACAAATGTATGATTATGTAAAATACCTTGTTTGGTTTGGGGGGCGCTATTTCAATTTTTCTTCAATTGGTTGTTGTATCGCGTGGGTTAATATGAGGTTCTCGGGTCGTTTTGGGAAGGGCTTGTGGGTGTACATGGGATGACCTTCGTTTCGAGAAGGACTTGGTGAAGGGGCGTGTTCAAGTTACAGATATATTCAATTCCCGGACGCCTGCGTGGTATGCTGTACAGAATGAGTCCACAACGGCCCAATGTGCATGTGCCAACGCTCGCTTGCTGGATGAAGGCTGTTGCTGAAGACCGATATAGTAGAGTGCCTTATGTTATCGGCTCTAATAGAGTACCAGTAGATTTAGCGACGCAAACATCGTCCCCATGCTGTGCAAAGTTAGCCTCGGCTGATCTCAATATGGTCGGCAGGAACAGGCACTCACCGGGCAGACCACACCCAAATCCAACGAATAGATACAGCAAGAAAATGACGACCAGCACCAGCAACACCATCAACTTGATGTTCTTCCACCACATCCGCCTCCTCAATCCCCGGCTCCTGACCCTAAAATCCCGCGCCGTGTTACCCAGGCGATCCGTCTTGTCCACCAGCAAGTCGATCCTCTCACCCCTCTCGAGCACCCTCTCAATGTTCTCCGTCATAATCTCCCTGACTCCTTCAATCTCTCTTTGCGCCGTCCTCAGCGCATCCCGCTGCCCACTCTCGGTCCCACCCTGCTCCTCCATCAATCTCCTCATCGTGCCATTGAAACTCGCACAACCATAGCTCGGCAACGACGCGAAGTCCGTCGTCTCGGGATCAAAGTCGTCGAGGAACTTCTTCTGCAGGTTTGCGAGGAAGCCAAAGGGAATGCGCTGGCCGAGCGACTTTTCGGCGACGACGAGGAAGGTGAGGCCGCCAGCGCTGGATTGGTTTGCCGGGAAGGAAGAGGGCGCAAGGGTGTGATAGTGGGCGAAGTAGGGGTCCACGTCGAGGGTTTTGTGTTCGGGGGTGTTGTGTTGCAGCTTGGGGAGGATGACGGAGAGGAGGGAGGACGTGTTGCTGGAGGGGGAGGCCGTGTGCTCGGCAAGGACCTTGGTGTTGTGTGCTATGCCGGCGCTGAGGCATGGTTAGCAATGTGCACGGAGAACACGAAGGGTTTGGGACGTACTAGAGCAGCTGCGTCGAACTGGACGAGGATGCCATGGGGTGGTATGATTGACTTGGCGTGAGGTAATGCAGGCTAGAGGGTGACTATGCAGTGGGTGAGGACCGAGGGTGAAGGTGTTGCCTTTGGACATCATGGAGGGCGCGTCATCTCACGTGCTTGGTCCGATTTGACTAATCCCGATACGGCATGGTCAAAGTGAGGCCGAAGCCTCATCGGTGCGTAAATGCATATGCGTATCCACCCCGCGCAGCCTGCAAATACTCCTCTACCATGGTGCGCGTCAAGAATCGCTACCTTGTCGTCAGTTTACTCTATCCGGCTTCCGACACGCCCACCAAGTCTGGAGAAGTGGTATCACATGTCGTACAATTCCACGCCCCAACGTCAGATGCAGTGCATCCCGGACAGTTTCTGCGTATGGTAAGAGATGGTATCGCAGATCTATTTGGCGACTATGGTTCGGGCATGGTAAGCAGTGCGCTGAAAGGTAAACCGAACCATCTACCCGACAAGTCCGCCAGAGCTCACACCGTGTAGTTAACTACTGGTCCCCTGCGACGTCTACAGCCATTATACGATGTCCACGCGAGCATTACCAGATGGTCTGGGCCGCCCTCACCTTCATCACGAAGCTTCCAAAGCCGGCGAGTACTCCTGTCGTCGTGAAGGTGGTCAGGGTCAGTGGAACTATCAGGAAGGCGGAAGAGGAAGTCATTCGGCGGGCGAAGCTGGTTATACGAAAAGCAAAAGCTGCCGAGTGTGTGCAGGGCTATGACATGATGGAGGGTATTGTGAAGGCCGTGGACAAGAGAAGGAATGCGGAGAATACAGTGCTGACGCAGGCTGATCAGGGTGACGACAGCGAGAGTGAATGAAGCAGAAAGGGTGTGCCTGGTACAACAAAGAACCGTTTCCCTTCAGCACCACGAGCGACATCGACAGATGACACCTCAAAGCCGGCTTCATCCGCAAACGTCGAGGACGTACGGTGTATCCCATCCTGCTTCGCCCTCCGGTAAAGTCTTTCTGCTCGCCATGTCTATCATTCCCTCCGTCACACACTCTGCATCTTCGCCTCTTCCCAAGAGGGCTCAATGGAAATTTCTTCACTCGCATCTTGAGACTACCTCCTGTTCGCCTGTCCCAGCTACCCCCAGTTGGCTCGTCAACATCGACAAGCTCGTCCTCCTGACTCTCCTCGCGAAGCTGCGCTCGGAGCTTGATCTCCTTCACTCCGAGGCAAATCGCCCACCTCCGCCCCTATGGAAAGATGCGGAAATTAAGTTGCCCGGCTGTCACGTAGGGAGTCCTAGTCCGCGCCATACGTCGCCGTCGCAAGCAACGACAAGTCCTGCGCCAGCTCCCAACCGAGCAACCGGATCTCCCCCAGCCTTCCGACGGGTCAACAACACCCACAAAAGCATTGGCAAGCTCAACACGTCTGAAGACATCGCTCGTGGTCACAGAGACGACGGGTTTCGCCTACCAGACCAGCTCTCGCCGCTCAGCCCCACCTTTGGACCACGCAGAGGCATCGTCCCAACTGGGACAGTGGAGCGACGAAGGTCGAGTGTGCCCTTCAATCATGTGTCCTCGGATGGGACATCAAAGGGTGCTGAGGATGAGGCTAGGTCGTCCGAGTCCCGCCTAAACGCCGGTCCTGACGATAATCTTTCTAGTGCAGTGTGTGGAAGCAAGGGCGCGATAAAGTGGCTGTTGTGGGAAGCTGCATGGGTGGAAATTGAGCAAAATCTTGAAGAATGGATAGGTAGGTTTGAAGGATTGTCGGAGCAAAGAGAGAAGGAGGAAATTTGGAGACAGCTGATTGAGCTGAAGACCGATAAAGTGGGGTTGCAGAATGGCTCGGCTCTACTCAAAGGATATGAGACCTCCCTTTGACTACAACCTAGGTATTATATAGCCAAATACTAATTCGGTTGTAGTATACTAAAGTCGTCTCTTTCCTTAAACCGCCAGGTCCATCTTGCCAGCCCTCATCCCCCGATCTACGGCACAATACCCTATTCCTACTCATCAAGATGCCCCTTCGTAAGTCTTACTGCATTATACCGCACCTCCTTAAGCGTCCACTCCCACCTACGCTAGAAAGAAAAAGCGGATATAGCGAAGCGCGCAAAGAAATGAGAGGGGTATGTGAAAGTAGGTGTGGATGCTTGTGTGAATACTGGATCAGTGGCACTGCACAATATTATGGATAGGGATGACCTGAAGTGGGCATATAAGTACATGCTTACTGCAGGTACGACCTTCTCCATTGATTCAACATACATGCTTGTATCTAGGGTTATCTATCCGACCAGTCCACTCCATCCTTCATTTCCCTTTACAACCCATGTGGAGTGACTCCTCGCTCGACTGGAGCACTGTCCAAATTCCCTGCATACTTCAATAGTCCGATGTCCGCACTCGTCATCCTGGTGTTGTACTTGGCTCCGCCGATCTCGAACAGGAAGTTCATAGGGAATCCAATCTGGAAATCCGTCGCCGAATCGATATCATCAACTTCCTCATCACTTAGCTGCAGACTTAGGGCTTCAATATTTCCCTTCAAATGCTCCACCTTGCGGCCTCCCACGATCGGGAACACGTACGGAGCCTTGGCCCTAACATATGCCAGTGCTACGCTTGTAATCAGCGTGTTTTTGGCCTTTGCGATGGTGGTAAGCTTCTCGGAGATTTTGCGCTGGTCTTCGGTTTGCGGGCGGAAATTGCGGCCTTGCTCGTTGTTCTGCTGCTTTTCCTGTAGCGTGAAGTTCCTAAAGTTCCCGGTACGTTTAGCGAGCGTCTCAGAAATGGTAACTAGTGGTGCCGCGGGCTTACGTACCCTTGGCCGAGAGCACCCCAGGGTGCCAGAGCCATGCCTTCTTCGCGGGCCATGGGGAGGATTTCGCGCTCGAAGTCGCGGTTGGCAGCGGACCAGAGGCCTTGGTAGACGCTGAAGGGGCGGAGGGCGTGGTCACGGGCATCTACCAGCAGTTAGCATCGCCTTACATGTAACGTGTTAATAGGCGACGCACATTGATTCGCCTTGCTTACCACCCAAGCAGGCGTATCACTAACCCCTAAATACAACACTTTGCCTCTCGATACAAGATGGTTCAAGCTTTGCATCAGTTCGGGGATTCCGGTGGTAAAGTCCCACCAATGCACGTACAGCAGGTCGACATAGTTTGTCTGCAGCTTCTTGAGGGAGGCTTCGAGCGAGACGTGCAGAGACTTGGTAGAGTTGCCGGCATAGTTGATGCGTTGGCGAGGGCTCTTCTCATTGTTGGGGGGATAACAAGTTGTGAATTTGGTAGCGAGGACCATCTCGTCGCGCACGTTGCGGGTGCTCATCCACTCTCCGATCCAAGTTTCGGACTCTTCGTTTTGGTAGTTGTTGGCTCTGCCAAGATTGCATTAGATACTCCATTTCGGTATTTGCGCCTTTCCAAAATGCAACACCTCGACGAACTTACGTATCGATGAAGTTGCCGCCCTGTTCGTGGAAGAAATCAAGGATGGCGAAAGTGGTATCTTTATCGCACTTGCCCATTACCTTCTCCCACGCATTGCCAAAGTTCATAGCCCCCAAACATAGGGGACTAACTCGGACGCCGGCAGTGGGAGCGAGGACGCGATGGACATCAAGGAGGGATTTTGGCTTTGGAGGTTCGCCGAAGATAGACATGATTGCTTGTGATGTCCAGCTGTCCTTTGGTGGTTCCTTGGATGCTTGGATGGCAACGCTTTGGTGGCAGACGTCTCGGTCTTAAATACCCAAAGTATCCGGGATCTATAGACACATGCATGACGTCTTGGAGACGGGACACGGCCGACGATTTTCGGGGTAGGAAAACGGCAGAGAGGGGTACGGGGGGGAAACGGGCTTAGTGCCGGTGCTAAGTCCGGTAGGTCCGAGGAAGTCGAAAGGTGCTTGTGGATGCCTGGAAGTGCATTTGGGCTCGGCGTTTAGATTGGAGGCTATGGGGACTGGGACTTTCGAGGACATCAGACGAAATGCGACCCATGTTCGAGTGGTCAGAAGTCACTACTCCAACTGGACGAGCAATCGGGTCTGCTTCAATGTGCAATTCATTCGCTAGGGTTCTCGCGGAATCTTAGTCTTAGTATAGAGTACTACCGTACGTGCAAATCTTCTGTTAACGTCCATCTGGTACAAAACTTGCGGCATATTGCCAACCATGTCAGTATGCAAATGAACCAGGCATTTGCACAGCAGATCCTATCGAGCAATTATCAGAATGCTATGGCTGCAGGACGGGCAATGTGAAGCCTGCTCATTCCATGTCGCCCTTGCAGTCCGCTACTCTGTCCTCTTTCTCACTCTCGGCAGACTGAACCAGCACGCCAGCATCGCAACATACAGTCCTATACACACTGGATGCAATACCCAAGTACCCGCGGCTTGTGCAAGAAAACCAGTGGTGAACGGCGCGACGGCACCTCCAGAACTGCCCGCTCCACCGATAAACCCGATCGCCGTCGTCTGGACATGGCGCGGGATGAGACGTGAGAAGATGGTTTGGGCGCACGGATAGACCGGACCGAGGAGAAGACCGAGAAAGGCTACGGCGACTGCGTTCCCACTGACGTTGGGAATGAGCCAGGCCATGAGCTGGAGGGCTAGGCAGCCGAGGACAAGAATGGGAACAAATTTCTTCTCGCCAACTCTGGGGGCGAGGTGGGTTAGGACGAAGCGGCCTAGTGTGATGCCACCCTACATAGGATGAGAAGCCGGCCTCATTCGGACATTGAAGGGGATGGAACACGTACCCAAAAGCCTGCCGTTACATAACCCACTTGTGCCGGATCTCCGTCGCGATAGTTGATCAAGAATGAGATGACCCAGCCTGAAATAGCCACCTCAGCACCCTGATATGCAAAGATAAAGAGCGCTCCAAAGATGGTCACTCTATTCTTCAGCGCGATCTTGAGGTTTTGGAAGCCGGATTCCGGTTCTTCTGTTGCTGCCTGCCGACTCTCGGTCCTCTCGAGCGATGCGAGAAGTGTCTGCGGCGAGTCTTCCTGGTAAGTCCAAAAAGACGATCCAGCAAAGACGATGCAGCACAGTCGGAGCCCCAGACAGATAAGGTAGAAGCGCGACCAAAGGATTCCGTTAGATACCATGGCGGTGCCGATAATGGGCGCGACGATTCCGCCTAGGCCATAGCTACCATGGGCGGCTCCGAGGATGACACTGGGCGGGTGAAGGTTAGCGCAGAAGACGTTGTTGAGTGCAAGGTTGGTGGCAAGTCCGCAACCGAGGATGAAGAAGCTGCAAATAGTTAATCGGCTGTCAATTGTCCCGACTCCCTCCAACTCACGCAACTACAACAACAGGATAGGGCGGCGTAGCAACGAGCATGACGTAAGCGGAGAGGAGGACGAGCTCGGCGGCAATGAGCGTCTTTGCTCTGCCTAGTTTCCCCAAGATGGAGTTTGTGAAGAAAGCTGCAAAGATGAAGCCCGCCGCATTACCGACGAATACCAAGGACATAACTGCGTAACCGATGTGGTAGTGGAACTCCATGTAAGGAATCAGCGCACCAACAACTAAGAGAGCATCAGCAGCTGAGGTCAAGCAAGGGGCCGCACTGTGATTTCAGTAGGTTCTTTGGCCAGCAGAGAAACGTACCCGAGTCATTCATCCCATTAGCAAAGTAGAGCAAGCAACAAGACAGAATGCGCCACTTGTTCAAGGGCGGATTGTTCCAAGTCTGCACCATACTGACGGTCCCGCCCCCACCTGGTGACGATGGCCGGCTCGTTTCCAATTCGTTCGGGGTCCGTGGCGGCCGGGTACCTAATGGCACCTGCTCCTTGAGAGTGTGGGCGCCGGATTCGACTGGGCCATTGTAGCACGTCCCGAACGCGAGGCTGTCAAGCTCAACGTCAGATGGCGCTGCTCGTTCTTTCGTTTTGCTCTTTTGATATGTGGCGGGAGGACTCGTGGGAGCCGAGCCAGGCTGTATATGGAAGAAGCCGTGCAGGGCTGAGGGTGCCATGGTGCTCAAACGGAAAGAGAGGCAAGAGAAGACGAGAGGATATTGGTCGAGGGGGGTCTAAAGTGGTCGAATACGGCGACGACTAGAATGCCACCCTAGTTTGCTGAATAATGGCTGCGGGGGATCAAGTCCTCATCGACTTTTAACCACGACGAGGAGTCATGAAACGTCAAGAACCTACAGCGCTCTGTCAGTATGAACAATGTGCCCCAGTGAGCGGTGAAGAGATGGATATCTGCCAATACTGGTGAAGGTGGGGAAGTGGTCAAAACTGCCTTTTACGGCTGGGTGGGGTTTTGTCAGCAGTGACACACACTACGCATGGCGGCAAGGTTACTGCTTCCGGAAGCCGTGCCGCTACAAAAACGTGGGACTAGACTACAAAAAGAATAGCCACCTCAGGTACCTATTGTAGAAGTCTCCTGGATGAAGGGTTCGCGACGGCAGCCAGGGCAGCGTTGCTTGACGCCGAACGCCCATCTAATTAGCCGCCGTTTCAATCGAGACAGGTGCTATTTTGAGCACTACCGAGTGGCTGGTTCCGTATGAGAAATAACCAAAAAGCCAACATGTTGGAAAAGCAGGCAGTCGCTGATTGGGGACTTAGTGCCAAGACAGTGGGGTCCGCCTATCCAGTTTGCGCTGCAGCCGAACTTGGCATTGAGCCTCAGCACTTCGCGGGTTTCTCAGACATGGCCAATGGCAGGCCACTAGGTGCGTCTCAACACGGCTCGTAACCGCCGCGACGCCGTGCCACAGGGTCAGCATTTGCCCGAGCAAGGGAAAGCCGTCAGGCTAATGGAAGCCACGCAGGTGCCACGGGCGCCACGTGGGCGCTTACACGCCCGGGCCGCTAGCGAGCAGGCCATCCTGGCGCTTATACGACTGTTCCGTAGCGGTAAATGCTTTCGGTTGCCCCGTCTAGGTCCTTCTGCCTGCCCCCAACCCCCCTCACTTGCCATGCTGTATTGCGGCGTAGGGCTGGCTGCTGCGCGCACGCTTCGATGTGACTGGTGCTTTCTAGTAGCCGTTGCGCTCTTCGGGACATTTATGAGCGCTTGTGCCGTAGCAGAAGGGTTTGGTGTTCCATTCATAGCCACTCTGGTTTTTGCCCATCGATCTATAGCTACCATTTATCGAACCTACTACAGTCTTATTCCCCAAAGCTACCGTTTCATTCCTCCTCGTTGTACACCTTTGGCACCGTTGAACGTCTGCCTTCGAGTGCGAAACCGGTCAGGCCTGGCGCTCTCCTTGTGACGTCCACGACTATGCCTGAGTTTCCCAAATGTCCGCTCTCTCCTCTCAATGCGAACATTCCGATATACCTTGATACCACAGAGACACGGAAACCACCAGAGCCCAACGACATGCCCGAATACACTTGTCCTACCTGCGAAACAAGCTCCAGAGACCAGCCAATTCACTGCGTTTCAGTGGCTTCGTCGGCTCCGCCGTCCTACAATTCGATATCTCCGCCGGCTCCGGCGTCTAGACACCTAGCGGTACCGACGCTCAGCTTAGAGACACCACGAAGCTGGTCCAAACCTTTACCCTCGCCTCCTCAACCTACGTTCCAATTTGATCCCGAAGGAAGGCCACACGTACGGTTTCGTCGAAACGCTTTCTCTCCTCTGTCTCCAGCCATAAGAAATGACGATATTGACTGGAGCCGAAAAAGCTATGTTGGTCTTGGAATACCGGGCGCTCAATTCAAGCCTGATGTAAGCCCGATAACACCCGGCACAGCGGAAAAGGCGGGCGAGCAGAATACAAGAGATCCACAGGCCGCTTCAAATTTTGCTCAACGTATTGAGCAGAAGCTGTGGAAGTACAGCGCTTCGGGAAATGTTGCAAAGAGATGGCTACTCGAAATCATCAGTTGGTCGATCAGCGCTATATCCATGGCTGGTATTATTGGAATGTTGATCGCTTACAAGAACAAACGCATACCGGATTGGCCTCTAGGTTTAACATTGAACGCCTACATCTCCGTTCTTTCAAAACTTGCGTCTGCTGCCCTTCTTTTGCCAGTCTCGGAAGCCCTTGGCCAATTGAAATGGAGCTGGTTCCAAGGGAAAAAATCTCAGAAGATGTGGGATTTTGAGATCTTTGATAATGCTTCTCGAGGACCCTGGGGTTCTCTCCTCCTACTTGTGCGTACTAAGGGAAAGACACTAGCAGCGCTCGGCGCAGCCGTGACTCTCTTCGCGCTCGCATTGGACCCTTTCTTTCAGCAAGTCGTCGAATATCCCGAGCATTGGCGACTCCAGGAAGACCCTGGCTTCATTCCCAGAGCAACTAGTTATCAACCATATCTATCCGGCGTAGAGTTCCGGAACGGCATGCAGAATACAGAGCTCGATCAAAATCTCATTGGAGTTGCCTATCATTACTTCTATGACAACGGAACCTCGCCAGTAACGTTTGGCAAAGGAATAAGAGCCGAGCTTCCACTGCTATGTCCCCACAGTAACTGCACATGGCCAGAATACGAAACCCTTGGTATATGTAGCAGCTGTGCGGATGCTTCGGATGTCCTCGAATTCAAGTGTGTCAACACGACGCTCGATTGGATCCAAGTTCCTGACGTGAATCCCGACACCTCGGAAGCCGTCTTTCCAAATGGAACCTCATGCGGGTGGTACCTCAAGGCAGACAGTCCCCTTCTGATGACAGGCTACAATGTGGATCGCGATACGGCTCATGCAGGAGAAATCCTGATGATGCGCGCCCAACCCCTTTACGACGTCTTTACTCGCGACCCAATTTCAGGATACCCTTCTAAGCTCAACAATACTCGCAATCCATTGGCGCACTTTGTCATCGCTTCTGGGAGAGACTTGGACAACATTCATCGAAACGCAACTCCCATAGCTCATGAATGCATCATCTCCTGGTGCATCAAGACGATGATGTCGACATATTCAGAGGGTGGTTATACCGAAACCATTACAAAAACCTTCGTCAACAACACTCTAGGACCTTCGCCATGGACATCATATCCAACTTTCGACGAGAACAATAAACCCTCAGGTGACTTCCTCGAGTACACCGAGAATGTTACTATAAGAAGCGAAACCGGGACCGAGTTTCATGTCGGCGATGTCGCCCAAACTCTGACCCTGAGCCTATTCGATGATGTCTTCCCCTCTGTATACACACTCGCCAATAGCACCAACGAATCCGACGCTATATTGCGATATAAACAGTATATTACCATTAGGCCCTATACGCGGAATTTGACCTACAATCCTTTCATGTACGACAACATTACGACACACTTGGAACGCATGGCCAACGCGATGACGAATTTAGTGCGATTACCGGCGTCCAAAACGGAGATGGTGCCTGGTCCATCGTTCGACAATGAGAGCTTTGTAGATGTTCGCTGGGCATGGCTTGCCCTTCCTCTTGGTCTCCTAGGGCTGACCTTCATCTTTCTGATTGCAACCATCATTCGAAGCTCCATTGAGCAAGAACATGTCGGTGTGTGGAAGACATCAGCCATCGCATCCCTCCTATATGGTCTGCCTGATGAGATGCAAAAGAAAATGACATCATCAAAAGAGCATGGGACACCACGGACGAAAGCGAAAGAAATCAGAATCAAATGGCTCCCTAGAGCAGGATGGAGGTTCTCAGGCAACGCCTTTTCCCCAACCTCCCGCAAGTCTCGCCACCCTACTACGCCTCCTCCAGACTGGATATGAATGTAGCGTGCACCTTAGCGATTTTCTCCGTCCCCTAGTTTTAGTCTCTTTAGAAAAGTCTTGTACAGCAAAATAATGAGTTATGTTTTAAATCTATGCCCTGTATTTGGTAATTATGATTGTTTTATGCTATGGCCTGCCGGAGGATGGCTTCGGGCATGCGAAGGTACTAAACGACAAGATCAGCTTTCGTGTCGACAGCATGCAATACCGGATGGGTGCCTCCCACGTGGACATGATATCAGAGAAGGCAGTCAAGACAGGAGCATAAAATCACGTTCTGTAATAGCATAAAGGCACGTTCATAGACATGCATGTATCGATGACAGGAAGAATTGTATTTGGCGTTTGGACTAACTGTCACGCCTCGCCACGCGGCGGGTCTCGCCTCCCGAAGCACAGAAGCGGTGAAAGAACCGAAAAGATGGACAAATTTGACTATGCAGACGAAGGCTTTGCAAGCGGAAGAAGTGTTCCTCATCAACCTCCGGTCATTGAACTAGCAAGTAGTCTCCCAGATGTAGACCTGTCCTTGTTAGTAGCTCCGGTAGACCAGTGCTCCTCAGGCCTTCACATTGGCTCGCGTGCTGGGGCATTGTTTGCGCTGTTGAAACCCCGGGTCTTCAGCGCCTCAACCATCTCAACCACGCCGTCGTATACACTGCGGATGGAGGATTTAGTGTTGCTGCGCTTCTCCACCTCGGCTTCATCCGTTGAACGGCCCTGGTTTCGGATGGCGCGCTTCTCCACCTCGGCCTCATCCGTTGAACGGCCATGATTTCGGCCTTGACGCTTCTCCACCTCGATCTCATCTACCGAACGTTGGTTGGACCGGTAACGACCGTCGCGCTTCTCCACCTCGATCTCATCTACCGAACGTTGGTTGGACCG